>CBVK0100413641.1:0-19454 GCA_900067695.1 Picea abies
CATGACATTTGTGGTGGGTGAATTGAAGCTTCTGCGACATCAACTCGACTAAGTTGGTAATTCAATAATCAAACAAAGTGGTTAAATCCACTTTAACCAGGAGAATCAAGAATAGATCCACTTGAGTTAATGAAGTCAATTTATTGATGGTTCATCCGTTTGGGTTGCAAGCTAGGAATCAAACCTACTAGAAATTGACATTGGCAAGAGGAATGAAATTATGATTATGTTCAAAATTATCCAGTTTGTGTTGCTAGTGTTACCCCTCATTTTACATGAGGCCTACACTAGTATTTTTTCACTACTTGTGATTTGCATCACAAAGGTAGGTTTACAAGTTGATCTTTGGATGGCCTAGGGGTTTCATGGTTTTATGTCCTAGATCATGAAGGAAGATGCCCACTTATATTGGATGTTGCTTACACTTTTGTTTATGCTTATTATTGAGGACATCCACATTTATTGGATCCTTATAGCACTTTCTTTTGTTACGACTCCTCATGTGGGTGCCCCTCTTGCAAACTCACCTTGCATTGTGTTTGGGTGCCCAACCTTGCCTAGGCTATCTTGAAAAAGTTAAGTCAAAGCCACAATTTCTCCTTATCCAGCATTCAACTCATATTATTACATAGTTCTCCCTTGTGTGGCCCTTTACATTCCTTTCATGTGGATGGGAGCACCTCTTTCCAACTCGCCTTGCATTATGTTTGGGCGCTCTGCCTCATTTTTGTTACGTTTCCTCTTGTGGGCACCCCTCTTGCCAACTCACCCTCTTGCCAACTCACCTTGCCTTGCCTTTGGGCACCCTGCCTTTTTTCGTTACAATTCCTCATGTGGGTGACCCTCTTGCAAACTCACCTCGTGTTGTGTTTGGGTGCCCAACCTTGCCTGGGTCTTCTTGAAAAAGTTAAGTTGAAGCCAAAATTGCTCCTTATCCGACATCTGACTCATATTCTTGCCTATTTCTCCCTTGTGTATCCCTTTTTGTTCCTTTCATGTGGGTGGGCACACTCCTTTCCAACTCGCCTTGCATTGTGTTTGGGTGCTCTACCTCGTTTTTGTTATGTTTCCTCTTATGGGCGCCCCTCTTGCCAACTCGCTTTGCCTTGCCTTTGGGCACCCTGCCTTGTTTTTCGTTATGATTCCTCATGTGGTCACCCCTCTTGCATGTCACTAGACATGGGAAACAATGACACAAATTAGTGCACAAATTGGTTGACACAATTTTAAAGTTTGCATCAACCTTTCTTTATTTTTCTTTTAGGTTCTACATTGTATATTGTTATATACATTAATGTATCTGTGTCATAGTTTTGATGAAAAATACCTCTTTTTTCATTCATTGTTTAATCAAAACAATAAAAATATGTCCTTGCAATACTAGATGCGGAAACATGTGTACTATCGAACAAATTTTAAAAGGAACAACGAAAAGACATTGTACTACGAGTACTAGACATGGGCAACAATGACCTGCGAATGGGGCCAACTTTGAAATTTTTTCAAGATGTTTATGTATGCACTGAAATTTGACATAGATATACTATTCACATGCCTTAATGATATGGGAGGCTTTTTGGACTCAAATTCGACTAACAATACACCCACTTGTTTTGGTTCTAGACTTACTAGACTTATGTCTTATGAGTAGATATCGAAACGATCAAGTAACAAAAAGGGTGCCTCGAAAGGTTCTTTGTCAAATTCCCATAATTCCATGTTTGCAACGATTGTTTAGGTGTGAAAGCATAGAACAATTTATGGATTACCATGCATTTAAAAGAAGTGGAGATGGTGTTCTTCGAATGCCTGCTGTTGGTTATGCATTTAGGAAAATTGAATAAAAATGGGCATATTTCAAAGATGAGCCTCGTAATGTTAGGATTTCATTGGCAGTTGACGGTGTTAATCCATTCAGAGAGATTAGGTATATTTACTCAGTGTGGCCTATTTTTACTCAGTGTGGCCTATTTTTGTTATCAACAATAACATTCCTCCTTGGATGTCAATAAATAGGGACCACATAATGTTGACAATAATTGTTCCAGGTATTTGTTTACATTAAGTTTTTGAATGTAACCTTTTCATTTGTTTCGTTTTTTGCATAATATATTTAATTATATATACATATCATGGTTATAGTAATTATGTGTAATTTCAAACAATTAGGTAAGTACCAAGTTAAATATATGAATGTATATATCGAGCCTCTCATCGACGAGCTACTAAATTTATGGGCTGACATCACTATGTATGACATTTGTAAACCAATTGGGGAGAAGAAATTTAAATTCTGAGGAATACTTTTATGGACAATTCATGATGTCTCGGGACTAACACATTTTTGTGGTATGTATAAGCATTCTATTTCTCTTTAATACTATATAATTTTATAAATATATCATGTTGCATGTTTAATTTTTAAATAATCTCATTGTATAATTGACATTAATCCATCTGTTGTAGGTCTTCAAACAAAGGGTAAATTTGCATGTCCAGTTTGTGGTCCTAAGATGAAGTATCTTCATTCAAAAAGGGTAAATTTGCAGGTCTAGTTTGTGGTCCTAAGATGAAGTATCTTCATTCAAAATTTTTAGGAAAGGTGGTGTTTGATGAGTATAGGCACCTCCTGCCTAAGAACCATAGGTATCGTACTACCGAAAAACATATTTTCAATGGGAAAGAAGAGACTGGTTTAAAACCACGAAGAATGACACCTCACCTATGGAGGTTTCAATATAATATAAATCATCAATGTACGCAATTTCTTTATGTATCGTATATGTAATGTTTTGAATTTTTAGTTTAATAATTGAATTTATTTTACCCTATTTGATAATTATTGTTGTCATTTATTCTATGCTTCATGAAGGCTACCATCATGAAGTTATTAATAATGGTCTTCCACGAGGAATGAAATGTTATCCCACTCAATTCATGAGGTTTCCGTACTATGAGGAGCTGAAAATAGCTCATTTGTTTGATACAATGCATATGCTAAGTGTTTAGATACCCAAGAATCAATTGTTGGACCTATTATTAAAACTAGGCGATCTAATTAGGTGGTGGGTACAATAGTGAAGAGTTTGCTAAAGATAAATACACAATAAAATATTTTGCAATATGATGTTTATAGGGAAGACCTTTTAGATATTTCCTTACCTCCAACTTTAGAATTTTCTTACAACACATCATTTAACCACAATCTCTTTCATGCATGGGTCAATGTTAAACCATTTCTTACAATTGGATAACTTTTCCCCTTTTGTGGTAACAACTATGTAATTTCCCCCTCTAAAATATTATGAGAATATCTAGGATTTTTTATAGGCATCCATGGTTGTTCAAACAAGGTAGTCTTGAAGTTCTTTCAATGCCATATAATGTTACTCCCTTATTGACTAGTATTTGAGGGTTTCAACATGTATATATAACATATCAACATCCTTAAAGGATCCTCCTCTCATGGGAAGGTCACCCCCTTTAAGAATATCTTTTGCTTAGGTAATCCCTCAACTTGGTCATCCTTTTACATTTAGAAGGTTTCCTCCATGTGGCTAATAGATAAAGAAAAAATACCTCCAATATTGGATCTCCAAATATTATAAATCTTTCCTAAAGGATATAATGTATGATTGGCCCATGCTATATTTTTCTTCATTATAGAATTTCTCATTGTGGATATGACACTATGATAGCTCATGCCAAAGGACCCTAGTTCATTGACGATGTGGGACTCTTTATAAGGCCATGTACTCACATATGCGCACCTTGTGACCTTTTTTACCAATAACCAGATCCTCCTCATTGACCTTTTTATTACCTTTCTTAGTGGATGGAATACTAGAATACTAAATATTGACCTTTTTCTTACCTTTATTATGAAAGAGCTAGTCATCCAAAGTAGGAATGTATACATGAATGTTAAGACTATACAATTATTACTTGTTGAATTTCTTATATGAAAATACAATCCAAATGAACCATTCCAAATTCTGGTGTAAGATTAGATTGGGATGTCCATGTTCAAATTCCCCATCTCATAGATCTCTCCATCTAAAGTTCATTTTTAAGAAAAATTCAAGAATGTATCTACCCATATGTGAAATGTTAGAATGTCGTACTTTCCATGTCAAAATAGAGTCACAAGAAAATTTTAATCCTCTCTAGATAAAATCATCCTTATACTAAGTTGTATGAGTTGAAACCACCTTCTCCCTTTCTTCCCAAACTATTTGAATTAGTACAAAAGAACCACCAATCCTAAAATCACTTGAAGCAACATTCACATCTTGAGGGTGAAAAGTCTATTTATTTTGGATCTAAATTTTCCTTTAACAATTATGTATTAGGTCAATCTTTTTGAAGGTTCATCACCAATCATTGAACTCACTATATGCTTTCTTGAAATTCTTCCTCCATGCACAATTATATTAGTTTGTATGAGGCATTTTCCTTTTTTAGGCAAGGAAAAGATGCTCCATGGAACCAATATTGACAATGCATGGTCCACCACATTTTTAGAGTATAAAAAACCTCTAAGCACTCAAGTTTCTATATGACTAATTTTGGAAGAAAAAATAAACCAATAACCATACATAATAAATGTGTCTTTCTTGAATATTTTTTCTATAGCCATGATTTTACTAACAAAATGCACGTCTCTAAACAATGAACTATTAAGTTTTTGTTAAAAATTTAATATCCTAGCAACATGGGAAGGAACATAATGGGATAGATGCTCATGAATCAATACTTTATTTTTTTTAATTGACTTTGAAAAGGCCCATGATAGGTCAAGTTTCCCTTCATCCTAGTCACGCTTAAGGCTCTTGACTTTGTCCCCTTGTTCCCTAGAGCCATGGAAAATATTCTTAGAAGAAATGATGTATCTCTCCATCAACATATATAAATAAGAAGAAGTAGGGATAATCCATTATATTTGACAAGGAACTTTGTTGGTACTTGAAATTTATGTGATGGTAATAGAATCCTTGGTCTACTTGATCTTTCACATTATATGTTAATGTTTGATTAAATGCATACCTCTCCCTAAACAAGGAATCAAGTAGTTTGTCACTAGGAATTTTGATAATGATTTATTTCTCACCATTAGAGAGGAATATAAATTAATGATCAATGCAACGAACTATATTTATATATTTTATTTATACTACGAGTCCAAAATTCAATGGGCCAAAACTCAATGTCACAAACTAGGCCCTCAAGACCTTTCTGGTTGGATCACATATTGAGGTTGGATTTCTTAGGCTTCCTTTTGTGTTTTAGGCATCCTCCAAATAGATGTGGTAGATTGTCATCCAAAGAGATAAAAATAAAAAGAAAAATTGACACACTGAGATAATGTCCATGGTTGCATTTCGTTTATGGGTCCTAAATCCCTTGATTCAATAGTAGGAACCAAACCCACCACCGAGGCCCAATTAGACTCTGCAGTTTAATAATGGAATGGTTCTCCAGATATTGCAATCCGACCAATTTATCGATGGCCTTTATGTTTTCTTGTGAAGATTCTTCCTTCAGTTCAAACTATCTCTTTTTGTATTTTCTCTTGGGTGGGACTGATATGAGATGTAATCCAGTATAAAACAACTTGGCAACAAAAAATGACTAAGTTCTAACTACTGGGGAAGAGGCTGAACATGGGATAACCCGATGCTCAAGCATGCAGACAACAATTTTATACCACAGGCCTAGTACTAATACATTAACCATGTGAGCATCCAATTACTATCCGAGAAACTAATTACCAGAAAGAAAACACATATGCGATAAGACAATGGAAAGAAAAATAATTCACCTACTTAATCATCCATCACATAATAACACCACGATTCATCTTCATCATTAAAGTAAAGAACAACAAAATATTGCACCAGATAACTTGACAATAGATTAAATAACTCTTACTCATTACAACATCATTCATGAAACGAGATAGGAAATAGTTCTTCTCCACGTCCAATCACTTGCATTTGATGAAAATAATTTTGTCTCTCATCCAAAAGGACTTCTCTATTAACGGTAGCTCGGAAATGATTCTTGACAAAACCAAAACAAAAGATTTTCTTGCAACAACCATCGACCTTTAACTAATTGTTTGATGCTCTTATTTATAATGTAAAATTAACTAAAAATAACAGCTAAGTGTATTTTAAACAAACAAAAAACTCGCCACATAGTGTTATCTCCTAACAGTTTTCCAACAGTCGTCTCAAGATATCCCTTCGAAAGGGTGACTTTTCTCATACTCCGACCAACTGATAAACAACTCCTCGGGGGTTTGGGCCCATGAAAATCTATGTTTTTCCATCAAAGCCGTGTAAATTCCTCTGACCTCCACCACATGCGCTCAATATTTCACTAGACTGGTGTTTAACTGTTGTAGCACAGTTCAAGCTCTAATCGGATGTTCCATAAATCTTTTCACTTGTCCTAGCGTTGTGTCGATTACCTTCTCTAGCTCTTCGGCCCATACTAAATATTGCTTGGTATGGGATTCGACTATGTCGCACAAGTCGATGAAGTCATCATGGGTGCCGAACTCTGGGAGTCTGATATCCTTCATCGCTTGTTGATCTTCGGATTCAGTTTCTCTCGTATTTCTTGGCGAAGTTACGAAGCTGATTTTTCTCAACAGTCGGAGGGATATTTCCTGGAAATTGGAATTAAAATCATTTAGAAGTTTCTTATAGAATAATACTCAACAATATATATGAGAAGCGTAAAAGGGAAGAAAATGAAATGATGCATACTTGTAAATCTCGCTAAGTCTAGTTGTTTGATACTTACGTGATCTCTGCAACCTTTTGGATTACCTGCACCGTCTCTGTTAGTGCCACCATTTTTCTTTAGTTAGGGTGGGTTACATCCGCGTGTCATAGCATGATAGATCATGTACATAAAACATGAGAGTCAAAGTCACGCCAGTGGTCGGTTGGCCCTTGGGGTCGAGAAAGGATGTCAGAACTGAACATGTGCCACAAGTACGAGTAAGTTCCAAAAATATCGGATACTGTGATAAGAGAATTCGTTAAATGCTTCAAAGAGAGGCAGGTTGCTTAAACAGAAGTCGCATCAACAAGTGCATCAACCATCATTAGCTCATTATGGAGGTTGGGGGAATTGAAAGGAATCGAGATGATTGTACCACACATCCTCCACAATTCTTATTGACTGCATATCACACGCCTCGGATCATGCCGTCGCAAGGATGTGACACAAAAATTATTTTAAAACATCATGTCGCAAGGAATTCGGTGTCCCCTAGCACATTTTGGCTCATTGCCCCACTCTGTTATAAATTCTAGAGGTTTTGTAAGCGTTCTACTCACCAACCTATCTTGTGTGCCATTGGTAACTTGTCTTGTGAGCTCACTTCGATCAAATTATTTGCATTGGGCCTTTGTCAAGACATCCACGCATAAGGTGGATACATTTTCGCACCATGGGATCTCCTCAAAACACAAGATGAGGCCTACAAGATAGTTGAAGTGCCAGGACTAAGCCACAAAATGCCTAGGACTCATTCTTGTTCGCAGCGGGTGTTCCCGAGGCTTCAAAGGGAGATTCCTACCTTTGCGTGGAAATGATGGTATCACCCCGTGCTAAGGCCGAAGTGGAGGAATTTGCGTTGGAAGGACACAAGTTGGAAGTCACGCTTCCTTAACAAAAGATACTGTGGAGGAGAGGAAGGCCTAGGAAGAATAAAGAGGTGGGAGGGAAAAACAAAATCCCAATGAGTCACACACACGATCAACTGCTAAGGAATTCCTAATGCGCACTATTCGACTAGAGTTGGTCGAAACCACAAGTTGAGGAAGTGGAAGCCAAATGAGAAGGACAAAAGCCTCAGGTTCTAGCATTCGAGCACCTAGCCAACAACTACATCAGGCACAACTTGCCATAGCTGAACTCTACCAGGAAAATAGAGAACTATGACGACAGTTGGTGGAAAAGACCCTTAAGGTGGTAGCCACTCAAGGTCGTGAAGGGAACACAACCTAGCTCAAGAGTAAACTTCGAGAGGCACAAGATACGATCATGCAGTTGCACGAGGTGAAAAGAGTGTTGGAAGAACAAAAGATGAAAACCCCTCAAGGAGCACGAAGTAGTCGAGAAGAAATTTTGCACCCATAAGAGGCATGATTGGCGAACTATTTTTACATTCTCAGACACGACGCATAACTTTGATAATTTTCCCTTTTGTAAGGAGATTTTCATTTTCTTAATGTAACCGGGTTGGACTGCCAAAAGGTGTAGACAGTGTCTACTGTATGTAGCCTGATCTTGATGACAATCTAATATATATATAAAGTCTCGAAATTTTGATGAATGAGCTCTGGTTATTGCAATTGAATGCATCATCTTCTTGTTTGTCTATGAACTCCCTGTGTGTTTGGTCCACATATTTTCCTATCTTATTTGGAATGTACTTTTACGTTATTCAGACAAACCATACTTCTTCTCAGGCAACCTAGAATTCATGATTAGTGGTACCGTCACAACACAACTGGTTTGGTACATATGACATAGAAGACTGATGACCTAGCTTGCGGGTAATAGTTAGGTTCAAGACTTTGTTCAAAATGCACGATCTGAGCTAAACCTGGGACTGTCGATGCCGAAAAGGCACTGGGGAATCGATGCTCGAGGGTAAAATTATTATGTTCTCTACGGGTTTACTTTATCAAAAATTCACCAATGTTGAAATGGTTTGGGAATCGACCATCGACGATTCCTTTAATTCTTTGCTAACATTTACTCCCTCCGATGCCGAATGAAATCGGTTATCTGCGACTTCCTTGTGTAATTCTCGTCGCAAAAGAAAACTCCATTCTGTCGACGCTGACGAAGATCGACGATTGACGACCTCGGTTTTCTAGGGTGATTTTATTTCATCTTCAATTCTTCCGGGTGCCTAATTTTGGACTCATTGGGTGAAATGCTTTAGTGGTTGATTCTTTAATTAAATGTTAGTCCTTTTAAGTTATGATGGTTTTCACATGTTCAAGCAGGATTTTAAAGACTTAAAGAGAAATAAAAAATGATAAGCAAACGAAACATTTTTCATACTGAAGTCGAATTAGACAATGGAGAAAGATTAAGTGGTACCCAAAAAGTAAAATTTGACATAGACATTTTAGGGTGTGTTGAGTGCTCAAGAAATGGCAATTCACTGGGCGAAAGTAGAATCGTTGTTCATCCTTTATGCTCGACTGATACAAAATCTAGTGGAGAACCTTACTAGTTTTAAATCAGAGCCTCTTTTACCCTTACATTTTAAATCCTTCGGTTGATGCTTCCGGCCCTGCCCATGGGGTTTTCAACCTTTATTCCTCCTTCGTTTCCTATAACCCTGACTCATTCCCTTTTTGACAAAATTATAGTAAAGTATTCACTGGCCTGAAGCCTTTAGTTACCTTTAATCATTTTCTATGGTGTTTCTCTGCCGCCAGTGAGCATCCATAGCCCTGACGGAGTCACCCCGACATCACAGACTTTGCTTCGCTACCAACGAGCATCCATACCCCCAACGGAGATATCTACATACCCTCTTCTATTGTTCACTATGTTCATAATATCAATTTTATTTTGACATGATGCCCTCAATGAGTGGGAGAGGATGATGTATGTTTATTTTGCAAAGTGAGATGGTTAAGGTGGATCCTTTACTAGATTTGTCTTTGGGGTTCATGTAGTCCTTTCCAGCTTTCATTCTTTCCCTTAAGGTATTACTGAACCACTAAGCAGACACTTCAGACATTTCTCCAACGTTGTTCATTTGTGCAGGTTAGATAGAGGACTCTTCAAAGAAACCACAAGTTCCTCAATGTTTCTTTTGTTTGTATGTGAGGGCTTGGCCATTTACTGGGAGGGCGTCAGGTTCCCCCCTCAAATTCTGTAACCGATAAGTGCCTACCCCAATCTTCTCAGTCACTTGGAAAGGTCCAAGACACAGATTTTGAAACTTAGAATGATTCCCTTTTGGCTCATTTTCTCTATCCCATTTTAGGACTAAGTCTCCTACTTCAAAATGTTTCTCTTTAGCCTTATTATTATCAAACCATCTTTTCACTATCTCTTGGTGAGCTAGAAATTTTGAATTAGCCTTTTCTCTCTCTTATTCTAGCATGAGAAGAGTATCAATTCTTTGTTGTATGACTGATGAGGGTTCCCCGCTGGAAACTTGGGCTATTTGAAGAGATGGAAGATAAAACCCATTTGGGAGAATGGCTTCTTGCCCATAAACCAGAAAGTACAGAGAATTTCCTATAGCTTCCTTGGGTGTGACCCTATCGGCCCACAAAGTGTTATGGAGTAGATTATACCAATTCCTTTGGTTGTCTGCAACCATCTTCTTTAATATTCTCACTAGGTTTTTATTAGTTGATTCTTCCACCCTGTTTCCCTGTGGATAATAATTTGCAGAGTAACTAATTATGATTCCTTTGTCCAGAGAAAACTCTGTCAATAGAGTGGAAGAAAAATAAGTTGCATTATCAAATAGAGTGGAAGAAAAATAAGTTGCATTATCAAAAACTAGAACAGAAGGGATGCCAAACCTTGTGATCAGTTGTTGTTCTATGAATTGGATCACCACCTTCTCGTTTACATGATTCAGAGGGATGGCCTCTACCCACTTCGTGAAATAATTGGTGGAAGTAAGTATATACTTGTGTTGTTTCGAAGAACTGGGTGTAATTTCTCCTTTGATATCCAACCCCAATTGCTCAAAAGGCCTAGAGACAATCACTGGTTGGAGTGGGACTGCTGCTCTCTTCTCCCTCCCAATGCTTATTTGACAAGTTTTACAGTTCCTAGCGTAGGTATGGGTGTCTTTGAACAAGCTGGGCCAATAATAGCCAGGTCTTAGTATCTTATGAGCGGTGGTTTTTCCTGCGAAATGTCCACCAGCAGGGCCATCATGGAGCTTCTTCAAAACTTTATCTATGTCTTCACGTTCGAGACATATTAAGAGTACCCCATCATAATTAATCCGAAAGAGTACTGAATTTATGAGGCAATATTGTGTAGACCTTAACCTGAGAGCTTCTCCTTTCCCTAGGGTTGATATTTTATAGACAAGTCTCATGGTGTAGAAGATAAGTTAAATTCTCATACCAAGACTCTAGCCCTGGGGAAATGTATGAATTTCACCACACCATAATGCCATTTCATTATCCCATCTAGAATCTTCATTTACTTGGTCCTGGGCTTTAGTTGTGAGTTTGCACAACCCTTTCCCTTTAACTAGTTTGCAGGTTTTATATCTAGATCAAATTCTTGGACCACTACCATCTAGTTCCCTCTTCTTTCCCCCATCTCTTGTTGAGTAAACAAGAATCGGACCACAGGGTGAGGCACAATCACTTTGGTGTGGTTCTTGAGGATGTAACACCTGAAGTGATTTACTGCCTTATATACCGCATAGGCCTGTTTATCAACAATAGGATAATTAAGTTCGTATCCCTGGAGATTAGTTCTCATGAACGACACCAGAGCCTCGTTGTTGTCATCATCCTTCTGAGTCAATACTGCAGCTAACCACTGACTGGAGGTGAAATTATAGAGGAATAAATCCCTATTGAAATCAGGACTTCGTAACACGGGGGCCTTGGATATAGAAGTTTTAATATTGATGAAATCATCCTTCCGTTCATCATACCACTTAAATTTGTCATCTTTGTGAATCATCTTTTGTAAGGGTTTGATAGTTTCCGCAAAATCGGGAGTGAATTTCCTCACGAAATTGATTTGCCTGAAAAAAGACTACATAGATTTCTTGTTGTGAGGCAAAGGGAGTTGAGCTATGGCCTTAATCCTTTCTAGGTCAATGTTAATGCCTTCTTGAGATATAATGTGGCCTAACAGCTTACCTTCCTCGATGTCGAAAATAGTTTTCTTGGGATTTAAGGATATACCGTATCTCCTACACCTTTAAAAAATCTGAGTTAAGTGTTGGATGTGCTCTTCTCTATTATTTGAATACACAATTACATCATCCAGATACACTACCACACACTTGTTGACTAGTCCCTGAAACGCTACGTCCTTTTCCCTTTGGAAGGTTTCCCCTACGTTGATTAACCCAAATGGCATGTGTTTATAAGTGAAGGTTCCCCACTTGTTTTGGAAGGTAGTTTTCAAACGATCTCCCTCTGAAACCAAGACTTGGTTGTAACCTGAGAAACTGTCCAATAGAGAGAAAATCTTTGAGCCAGACATGGTCTACAAGAGTTGCTCCATTCCCGGGACTGGGTAATTTTCCTTTTCTAAAGCTATGTTGAGGTTCCTAAAATATATGCATAAGCGAATTTCTCCACACTTTTTTCTCACAGGAACCAGATTTGCTACCCACGTGGAATGCCATATGGAAGATGATCTTGGCATCTAAAATTTTCTTTAATTCCTGATACATGAGAGGTTCCAGGTATGTGCGATACTTTCAGAGCTTCTGTTGAAAGGGGTTCACCTAAAATTTTAATGGTATTGTGTGTTGAATGATATGGGTGTCATAAGTTTTTAGATCTCGGTAGGACCATGCGAAGACATATTTATATTGTATGAATAGTTTGAAATAAGATTTTGTTTCCTCTTTAGATATAGTCTTGTCGAGATTCACATTCTTTTGGTTTTCCGGGGTTCCGAGATTTATAGTTTCATGCAGGGGACAGGAGCTACTGGTCTTTGCATTTTTAGCCCCCCTAAATCATTCTTTCAGGTCAAATAGATTTTCCAAATTAGCTACCCCTTTCAGGATGGTGTGAGATTTCGATCTGTCAATAGGTTGACCTGTCCAAGGATTGGTTTTTGTCGATTGCTCCTAGAATACTTCATCGTTAATGGAAAAATCTTTAAAATTGTCTTCGTTAGTTAGGAAGTTTATGATATGTTCATCCCCTTCAAAGACTTTCCAATTAGAAATTTTGTTAGGCATCGATGGTTTGTAGAGTAGTTCCACAGTGAATCAGGAGGCTTCATAATCTTCTAGAGGTGACAACCTTGAAGCAGTTGTGGCCAAGGAATTAGGAAGAATATTATTTTCTCTGGGGATTGCGGTGATATTGAAAGCTTCAAAATGCTCTATTAACCTATGTACTTCCTGCTGATAATTCTTTAGGTGCAGGGAATTTCAATGTATAATATTCCTTACTTGTCTAACGATAATATTTGAGTCTCCAAAAAATTTCAATTCTTTGACGTTTAAGTCTATGACTTTCTTTAACCCATGTACTAGAGCTTCATAGTTGACGGTGTTATTGGGGCATTCAAATTCTATTCTACAGGATAGGAAATGACATTTACCTTTTGGATCAATGAGGATGCACCCTACCCCTGATCCTTCCTATGATTTATATCCATAAAATTATATGGTCCAAAATTGTGAACGACAATTTCCCTTTTCCTCTTTCGTATTACTTTCTTGCTCCTCTATCTTTTGTTCTGTAATCTCCCGCACAGGGTCTTGACAGAAGAGGGTGTCCTCTATTGGTATCAGCGATATCTTTTGAAAAAATATTTCAAATATTTGAGTGAGAGGGACATCGGATAAGAGAGGAGAAAAATTCCTGAAGTGGGAATCGTAGGAATAATTGCCCAGCATGGGGAAATTTGTGGATGAGGGTTCATTCAGGGTTTCTAGATCAGTTACTGTATGTTTCAGGTATCTCTCCCTATCGATTCTAATCATATTCTTGTATCCCTTCAGTGGTAGCCAAAGGTGTTCCCAATATGTACTAAAGTACCCGTTTAACTTCTCAAACCAATGTTGACTTAGTAATAACCCATAGGCCTTTGGGATGTCTACTACAATGATGTCAATCACTTGCACAAACTTAGGATGGGTTTCTATTCTGATCATTACATATATGAGTTCCCCATTGACTTTGACCTGAGTTCTCTCTAGTTGTATCACATGTTTATCGCTCTTGAGGGGAATGACATTTAATTTTTTGCAAATAGACAAGGGCATAACATTGGAAGATGCTCCCAAATATACCAAACAATTGTGGAGGTTATTGTTGAAGACTTCAAACGTTAAGATAAACGGTGGGACAAAATGTTTTCCCTTCTTATCTTCTAAGCATATATTCATAGTTCGTTTATTTACTAGATCTGTGGAAGTTAGATTTCTTTGTTGCTCATTACTTTTTGTAGGGTGTTCTACTTTCTCAAAAATTCGTCGATGAAGAAATGCTTCGGGAATTGACCATCGATGATTCTTTTCTTTCTTTGTTAACATTTACTCCCTTTGCCTTTCTCCGATGTCGAATGAAATTGGCTATCGATGGCTTCCTTTTGTAATTCTTGTCATGAAAGAAAAATCCATTCTATCGATGTAGACGAAGATCGACGATTGGCAACCTCGGTTTTCTCAAGTGATTTTCTTTCATCTTCAATTCTTTCGGGTGCCAAATTTTGGACTCGTCAGGTGAAATGATTTAGTGGTTGATTATTTAATTAAATGTTAGTATTTTTAAGTTATGATGGTTTTCACATGTCCAAGTAGGCTTTTAAAGACTTAATGAGAATCAAAAAATGATAAGCAAAGGCAACATTTTTCATACTGAAATCAAATTAGACAATGCCAAAAGATTAATTGGTACCCAAAAAGTGAAAGTTGACATAGAATTTTTAGGGTGTGTTGAGTTCTCAACAAATGGTGATTCACTGGGCGAAAGCATAATCTATGTTCTTCCTTCATGCTCGGATGATACGAAATATGGTGAAGAACTTTACTGGTTTAAAATAAGAGCCTCTTTTACCCTTACATTTGAAATCCTTCGGTTGATTCTTCTGCTCCTGACCGTGGGGTTTTTATCCTTTATTCCTCCTTCATTTCCTGTAACCCTGACTCATGCCCTTTTTGACAAAAATATAATAAAGTATTCACTGGCTTGAAGCCTTTAGTTACCTTTAATCATTTTCTATGGTGTTGCTCCGCTGACACCGAGCATCCATAGCCCTGGCGGAGTCACCCCAACATCACAGACCTTGCTCCACTGCTAGCGAGTGTCCATAGCCCCAATGGAGATATCTGCATACCCTCTCCTACTGTTCACTCTTTTGATAATATCAATTTTATTTCAGCATGATGCCCTGAGCAAGTGGGAGAAGATGATGTATGTTTATTTTTCAAAGTGATATGGTTAAGGTGGATCCCTTACTAGCTTTGTCTTCGAGGTTCGTGTAGTCCTTTACAGCTTTCATTCTTTCCCTTAAGGTCTTACCGAACCACTAAGAAGACACTTCAGACATTTCTCCAAAGTTGTTCATTTGCCCAAGTTAGATAGAGGACTCTTCAAAGCAACCGCAAGTTCCTCAACGCTTCTTGTGTTTGTATGTGAGCGATGAGTTAGGAACAGAGTTCGCCATGTCGCATGATTTAAGGTCGACCATTGTCTTGCTAAACACAACTTTTAAAAGAGTAGAAACACAGAAAACTAAAAGAAAACAACAAAAATGCATTTCACAATCATGAAAACACTCATACAAAACAAAACCATATTTTTTATTTATTTTTTATTTTTTATTATTGGAAATATTGTTTGAGGGATTGGCCATTTAATGGGAGGGCGTCAGGTTCCCCCCTCAGATTTTGTAACTGATAAGTGCCTGCCCCAATCTTCTCAGCCACCTGGAAAGGTCCAAGCCACAAATTTTGAAACTTAGAATGCTTCCCTTTTGGCTCATTTTCTCTGTCCCATTTTAGGACTAAGTCTCCTACTTAAAAAAAATTCTCTTTATCCTTATTCTTATCAAACCATATTTTCATTATCTATTGGTGAGCTAGAAATTTTGACTTATCCTTTTCTCTCTCTTCTTATAGCATGAGCAAAGTATCAATTCTTTGTTGTATGACCAATGAGGGTTCCCCGCTGGAATCTTGGTCTAGTTAAAGAGATGGAAGATAAAGCCCATTTGGGAGAATGGATTCCTATTCGTAAACCAGAAATTATGGGGAATTTCCTATAGCTTCCTTGGGTGTGACCCTATCCGCCCACAGAGTGTTATGGAGTAGATTATTCCAATTCCTTTGGTTGCCTGCAACCGTCTTCTTTAAAATTCTCACTAGGTTCTTATTAGTTGATTATGCCACCCCATTTCCCCATGGATAATAATTTGCAGAGTACTTAATTATGACCTTTGTCCAGAGAAAACTTTGTCAATAGAGTGGAAGAAACATAAGTTGCATTATAAAAAACTAGAACAGAAGGGACACCAAACCTTTTGATCAATTGTTGTTCTATGAATTGGATCACCACCTTCTCATTTACATGAGTCAAAGGGATAGCCTCTTCCCACTTTGTGAAATAATCGGTGGCAGTAAGTATATACTTGTGTTGTTTCGAAGAACTCAGTGTAAATTATCCTATGATATCCAACCCCCATTGCTCAAAAGGCCTAGAGATAGTCATTAGTTGGAGTGGGACTGTTGCTCTCTTCTCCCTCCCAACACATATTTGACAAATTTTACAGTTCCTAGCGTAGGTGTGGGCGTCTTTGAACAAGGTGGGCCAATAATAGCCATCTCTTAGTATCTTATGAGTGGTGGTGTTTCCTGCGAAATGTCCACAGGCAGGGCCATCATGGAGCTCCTTCATAACTTTTTCTACATCTTCACGTTAGAGACATATTAAGAGTACCCAATCATAATTAATCTGAAAGAGTACCGAATTTATGAGGCAATATTGTGCAAACTTTAACCTAAGAGCTCTCCTTTCACTAGGGTTGAGATTTTTTGGACAAGTCCCATGGTGTAGGAGATAATTTAAATTCTCATACCAAGACTCTATCCCTAGGGAAATGTATGAAGCTTGACCACACCATAATTCCATTTAATTCTCCCGTCCAGAATCTTCATTTACTTGGTCCTAGGCTTCAACTAGGAGTTTGCACAACCCTTGCCCTTTAACTAGTTTGCAGGTTTTATATCTAGATCAAATTCTTGGACCACTACCATCCAATTCCCTCTTCTTTCCCCCATCTCTTGTTGAGTAAACAAGGATCGGATCGTAGGGTGAGGCACAACCACTTTGGTTTGGTTCTTGAGGATGTAAGACCTGAAGTGATTTACTACCTTATATACCGCATAGGCTTGTTTCTCAACAACAGGATAATTAAGTTCAGCTCCCTGGAGAATGGTGCTCATGAACGATACCGAAGCCTCATTGTTGTCATCATCCTTTTGATTCAATACTGCAGCTAATGATTGGTCGGAGGTGAAAGTATAGAGGAAGAGATCCCTATGGAAATTGGGACTTCGTAACACGTGGGCCTTGGATATAGAAGTTTTAATATTGTTGAAAGAATCCTTTCGTTCATCATCCCACTTAAATTCTACATCTTTGTGAATCATCTTTTGTAAGGGTTTGATAGTTTCCGCGAAATCGAGAGTGAATTTCCTCACAAAATTGATTTTCCCAAAAAAAAGACTGCATAGCTTTCTTATTGTGAGGCAAAGGGATTTGAGCTATGGCCTTAATCCTTTATAGGTATATGCGAATGCTGCTTGAGATATAATGTGGCCTATCATCTTACCTTCCTCAACACCGAAAATAGTTTTCTTGGGATTTAAGGATATACCGTATCTCCTACACCTTTCGAATATCTCAGTTAAGTGTTGGATGTGCTCTTCTCTGTTCTTTGAATACACAGTTATGTCATCTAGATACACTACCACACACTTGTTGATTAGTCCCCGAAACACTACATCGATTTCCCTTTGGAAGGTTTCCTCTATGTTGATTAACCCAAAGGGCATGCGTTTATAAGCAAAGGTTCCCCACTTGGTTCGAAAGTTAGTTTTCAAACGATCTTCCTCTAAAACTAGGACTTGGTTGTAACTTGAGAAACCATCCAGTAGAGAGAAAATCTCTTAGCCAGACGCGGTCTGCAGGAGTTGCTCCATTGGAGGGACTGGGTAATTTTCCTTTTCTGAAGCTCTGTTGAGGTTCCTAAAATCTACGCATAAGCGAATTTCTCCAGAATTTTTTCTCACAGGAACTAGATTTGCTACCCATGCGGAATGCCTAACTAAGAAGATGATCTTGGCATCTAAATGTTTCTTTAATTTCTCATACATGAGAGGTTCCAGGGATGGGTGATACTTTCAAAGCTTCTGTTGGAAGGGTTTCACCTCAGGTTTTAACGGTATAGTGTGTTGAATGATACAGGTGTCATAATTTTTCAGATCTCGGTAGGACCATGTGAAGACATCTTGATATTGTCTGAATAGTTTGAGATAAGATTTTATTTCCTCTTTAGATATAGTCTTTCTGAGATTCACATTCTTTGGGTTTTCCAAGGTTTTGATATTTATAGTTTCATGCAGAGGACAACAGCTACAGGTCTTTGCCTTTTTAGGCCCCCTAAATTGTTCTTTAACATCAAACATATTTTCCAAATTAGCTATCCCTTCCAGGATGGTGTGAGATTTCTATCTATTAGTAGGTTGACCTATCCGAGGATCGGTTTCTGTCAATTGCTCATGGAATACTTCATCGTCAATGGCCAAATATTTGAAATTGTCTTGGTTAGTTAGGAAGTTTATGATCTATTCATCCCCTTCAAAGACCTTCCAATTAGAAATGTTATTAGGCATCGATGGTTTGTAGAGTAGTTCCATAGTGAATCGGGAGGATTCATAATATTCTAGAGGTAACAGCCTTGAAACAACTGTGTCCAAGGAATCATCAAGGATATTCTTTGCTCTGGGGATCGCAGTGATATTAAAATCTTCAAAATGCTCTATTAACCTATGTACTTCCTGTTGATAATTCTTTAGGTGCGGGGAATTGCAATGTATAGTATTCCTTACTTGTCTAATGATAATCTTTGAGTCTCCAAAAAAATTCAATTCTTTGACGATTAAGTCTATGGATTTCTTTAACCCTTGTACTATAGCTTCATACTCAGTGGTGTTATTGGTGCATTTGAATTCAAGTCTACAGAACATGAAATGACGTTTACCTTTTGGATCAATGAGGTTGCACCCTCCTCCTAATCCTTCATGTGATTTAGATCCATCAAAGTATATGGTCCAAATTTGTGAACGACAATCGCCCTTTTCCTCTTTCTTATTACTTTATTTCTCCCTTATATTTTGTTCCGTAATCTCTAGCACAGGGTCTTGACAGAAGAGGTTGTCCTCTGTTAGTATCGACGATATCTCTTGAAAAATCGTTTCAGAGTTTTGAGTGAGAGGGACATCAGATAAGAGAGGAGAAAAGTTATTGAAGTGGGAATCGCAGGAATAATTGCCCAGCACAGGGAAATCTACAGATGAGGGTTCGTTCAGGGTTTCTAGATCAATGACTATATGTTTAAAAACCTTAAAAAAAACCTAACAGTATCAAGTACAATTTAAAAACATTTTTCAACTTATACTTAAACCATTCAAATATATCTAATGAGCAATGAACAATAGT
>CBVK0100413642.1:0-19453 GCA_900067695.1 Picea abies
TGATCTCCTAGTTATCCCTAAAAAGTGGGGATAACATCTGGCTCCAACTTGGGGACATGTGCTCACCGTAGAGCGCATGAGAACCTCAACATCTCTGGCATAACCTGCAGACCTGCTCAATCTCGATAGAAGTATCAGTAACAAAATTGGGGTGGTGATGCCACCCCAGCATACATGTAGATGTATATATACTAAAGTGAAAAAAACAATATGCGAATGTAAAACAAAGTATCTACCTTTATTTACCTGTTGGCTGGACGTTCGATGTAGTCAAACGACCAATGTAGCCAATCCAACAATGTCCCACAATACCTGCCTTTGTGCTTCGTCGTAAACCAAAATAGTGATAAATCAAGCACAAAAATGTCATGAGTTAGAATATATATCATATCATCGAAAATCTCAAAGTCCAACTCATGGAGGCGGGTGGGAGGGATAAAATCCTGCCAAGTCCATCTCTAAGGAAAGTACTCGATCCACTTCAGGAAGGGGTTAAGAAAAGTCCAAGGTTCAGAACACTGACTCAAAAGGTCGGCACACTGGCTACCTAAGACGTTCTCATATTGTGAAATCTGGGAAGGGATTGACAAGGATGTATTAGACGACTGGCAAATTCTCAAGGGATAGTTGAAAAACTTAGAAGATACACTTAAGATTGTAATAACACTTAAGATTGTAATATTTAACCAACCCTTGGACTCTAGGGTTTTCCCTAGAGGAAACTCAAAATCAAAACCATACTTCCCAACCACAACTGTAGCAACACAACAAAGTATAGGAATCATAAGTGGTTGGGGAGAATCGTCACAAGTAGGTCCTTACTTGTATTAAGACCTGAGCATAGTGGTGGTTGGTAATCATCTTCATGGAGAGAATCCAAGTGCTCAGAAGGGTACTCATAAAAAATCTCAAGGTAAGACTGAAAATCATCAGGAAAACAAGGTACTAGGTCATCCTTGGTTTTTTGAAAAGTACGGGTAAAAATCTCATCTCCTTGTTGCCACTGGTCAAAAGTAATCTGTTGTGATAATTACAAGGGAAACACTTGGAAATGACTCTTATTGTCATAGATGGGATCCAGGTCATAACCAACTATATCCCACCTACGTCTCCCAACATTTATGAACTCATCAATGTTATCAACAATGTCACTATCTGTGTCATAACATGCAGGGTTTGAAACATTTGAAAATTTATTCTCCTCCTCATTTCCTTCATCATAAAGTAAAGCATCATCAAAAACTAGGGGAGGAGGGCAATTTACTGTTTCTTCTCGTGCAGGGGCTTCGAGGACTTTGGCGTTTTCAGCATGTGTTATTGTTTCATCCTCATGGATTGCTTCTTTGTCTTCGATTGTACAGCAAGGAATATCCATTTCGTTCAAGGCTTTCATTTCTCCTTCATTTTCTGAATCAAGGAACAAGGTGTCATTGGTATCCTGAAAAGGGAAACAACTAACCTCATTATTGTTCTGTTGTGCAGGAGAAACATGCTCTTGGATGGCCTTATCAGAAGGAGGAGTGCAGGTCGATACTTCATCATCTTGCTTAGGTTCTTGCTCCTTAATCACTTCGTCATTCTGCTGGTCAAAAACTTGTTCCCTTCTCTCTTGTGGATCTTCAACAAAGGTTTTAAGGGAAACTAGTTTTATCAAGCTGAGAGTGTCCATTGTATGGTCATTGGTTCTGGACAAGGAGAGATTCTTTTCGATTCGAATGACCATGTTCTGAGCTTCTGCAAGTGTTTTTGGATTCTTTTTATTTAGGAGGAAGCTCAAATGCCCCTGAAGTCCATTAGCATAGAGATAAACGAGGTACTTGTCTTTAGGACGATGGCTTTCAGGAATCTGGTAAAGCAACCTCTGGAACCTAACCCCGAAAACTCTGACGATCTCATCCTCTGTTTGTTTTATGCATTCAAGACCTTTCAACAATGATTGTATATCTTCCAATTTCATAACCCACCTTGCAACAAAGATTTCTTCAAAATGGTCCATAGATGTGATGCTGGCAGCTGGAAGATTATCATACCATCTTCTAGCTTCTCCATGCAGAGAGGCAGAGAAGAGTTTGATCACCAAATCTTCAGCCTCATCACTGACAGGGAAGTATTGAAAGAAAGCCCAGAATTTGCTCATGTGATAATCAAGACTTTCTCCATCGATGCCAGCGAATCTAGGGAGCCAATTTTTATAAAAGGGGGGCATTCGCCTGGGATATCTCGGGATTTTACTCATGTCCAAAGGTTTGTAGTTCCCTGGATCCCATTGTGAAGTCATAGTTGGTTTCGTCATCAGTGGAGTCGCCAGATAGTTTTCTTGAAACTATCAAAAGATAAGGGAAAACACCCAAAGTGGACAAATGTAAGATCCAAGCAGTTGTTAGAGATAAAAGGAATCAAATGCATATATTTAAAGGTTTTAATGATCAAAGGTGACACATACCATGATACCTGGACCAATTACCTCATGGAGCAAAAACCTCTTCTGATACAGGATCAAGCCGATGGTGATGGATGCTGTTGCTGCTGACAAGACAAAGACAATGGAAGAAGAAAAGGTGGGCCCTCCAGGGCCATGCTCAGGTGAATCCTGCTCTCGGTACTCCATGTCTAGGACCTGTGGGCCTCGAGACATGATCTCCTAGTTATCCCTAAAAAGTGGGGATAACAGGACTCAATCCTTGTAAAAATAATAAATGCATGAACCTGAAAAGGGGGCTTGCTTAGCAATAAAAGAATATCAGAAGGCAAGAAGGGGTTTGGAATACACACACTACCGAGGAAAGGGTAACTCATGCACGAAACAATCCCTCTACAAAGCAGTGTTAGAACTTATCGTGAAATTATTGTGATAATATCGCCAAAACCCACCTCGATGATGATATTGCCAGTAATAATCGCGATAATTTGAAATTTTGTATTTATCAAGATAAATCGAAATTATCACAATAATATGGAAATATTTGCCTTGTCTGCATCAATATCGCCTTATAATCAAATTCTTGGTCTTTTAACCCTCATTTATCAAAAGTGAGTTTTGCCTCATACATTTTGACCAAAAAGGTTGGCAATTAATGGTAATGTTAAATTCTTAAAGTAAAAGTTGACATTTCCTTTATCTTTCCTTTTTATCCTTTGGAAAGATAAAGGAAATGCCAACTTTAACTTAAATTTTTAACATTACCATTAATTGTTTCAGGATGTTAGAGAGTGGTTCCAACATCATTGAACTTCATATGGAGAAAGTAGAATTTCATATCTCATTCAAAATTCAGTAGATTTAAGAGTTTTTAGGAATACGGGATTTGTAGGATTGCAACATTTTCATTGGATTCTATCATGTATGAGGGTATGGGATTGGCATTTAATCAAGAGCATAAAGCCCTTTATGTACCTTGATGTTGGTGGTATTGATTGTTGAACTCTTCTGTCATGGCCTTAGCAAAAATGTACACTTCACTCAAACCAAAATCATTGATTAAGCATGTTAAGATTTTTCTACCATATTATAAGTCTTGGATTAGGCAGTTTCATCAAAATAGGGTGGTGTTGATTGAAGTCCTAGGGGCTCGAGGTAGAGGCAAAGGTTAGAAAAGAGGCAAAGGGTAACACTAATGATGATGATCCCAATATAAGTGATGGTGGAACACTGCTTATCATTTATGTTTGTCTTTTAAATGATCATGCTCATTTATTCATAATACTTTCTTTCAAAATTTAAATAATTTTTTGGAATCATGGTTTGAAATCTTTAAAATATATATTTTTCATTAAGATTTAAATATTTTATGTATTTTTTAGCAAACTAAGTCATTGAAATCAGATTGGTTCGAGTCAATCTGAGTCCATGTCCAAGTTTTAAAATATTGGATTTATCTTTGAGGATACTATGACGATTTTACATCAAGCCAACAGAGGGAAATTCGTTGTTTTCATTGCCATGAGATCATTTATTTTTGTTTGTATGTGATTTTGTATTATCTTGTTAGGACTTCTGATTGAGGACAAATGTCATATTTCAGTATCGATGTTTGATGTACCATTTGAATCTTATATATCAGTTTTATTTTCATATTTATGTAATAATGTGTTTGTTTGATGTTGCTTTAGAAGTTTAAAAACTTGAAAAAAATGATTATTTTTGTATTTTTTCAAGTTTTCCGATAATTTTCGATATTTTCTCTGATATTATCGATAATTTCAATTTTGGACCACGGTGATAAATTCTCGATAATAATAAATGTAACATTACTACAAAGCCACTCATGGAGATGAACCCTCACGTGACCTTGCATGTCATTGGCACCATGATCATGAAGTAAACCCCATACCACCTCATTCACTTATACTTACAGTTTGAAGGGTTTCTCAGGAACTACTCCTCTACTTGGGTATTGACACACCTAATAGGGTCTTATGATGGTCCTCCTATACCTAAACTTGGAAAATTGCATAAGGTCTTGAGCTAGTGTGAAGTTTGAAGAAGACACCTAATGTGAGTTGCTTCTGTGGCTTACTTTGTATGATTCTAATGACTCTTGTACCTTGTAAAGGTTGGTCTTACTTGATTCTGTGAGCCTTGGTTGATGATGGTGCACCCTTGGAGAGATGTTCTGATGCTTGCACCCAAGACGTTACACATTATATAGAGGACGTTGCACCCTTAATGATGAGCATTGGCCTTCCCGATGACTTGACATGCCTTGACACACATTCCTCCAGCGCCTGGACCTTGGATGTTGTATTGATGAGCTTGGGTGTTGCAGATATAGCCTCATGTGCCATTGAGAGGGCAAGAAGCCCCAGCCTTGGACGTTGTGGCTTGGTTTGATGATGATGAACTTGATGAGGATTGTATAGCCGTTTGGAGGGATGATGGAGCCTTCCTCATGCAGAATGTTGACACTTTGACCTAGGATGTTGGAGATTTGATGATGACGTCATGCTTGATGATGGTTTGATGCTAGCTTAGGCCGACCTATCATTTATGATGATGATTGGGCACCTTTTGTGATGAGACATGACTTCATTGATGAGGGATTCTGACCCTATGATGATGCATTGCACCTCTTAGGGAGAGATGTGGCTTTTGGAGGCTTTTGTACCCATTAGAGGATGACGTCACCCTCTTTGGGCATCCTACAGTCACACGTGTCATCTTTTAGGGAGACGTTTTGATGTTTCAGCATTGTATCCTTATGTTGGAGGCTATTTTGGGGGTTGGCTTGAGACCTATCCACCTTGTATCATGGATTTGATGTTGTTTAGGGGCCTTCTAGAGAGGCAAATTGCTAGGGTTTCCTAATATATATAGGCTAGCACTTATAAATAATAACTCATCTTGTGAAGAACTACTACTACTTGTCTCTTATCTCTTATCTCTCTTTCTCATCATGGAGTACTTGTGCATATTATTTGGAGAATGATCTAGTGGATGATTTGCAAGTGTTTTGTTGATGGTTTCATTTCTAGGGTTTCTTCATGCCAAACAATTTGACTAGTAAGTGTTCTTTTCAAGTCTTGGATGGTTTATTCTTGATGTATTAAGTAAATGCTTTATGAAAGTTGTGATTTTGCATGCTATCTAGTTTCTCTTGGATAAATTTTGTTTTGAAACCTTAAGGAAGATTTATAGTGGACTATCTTCCATGTTATCATTCATTTAAAACTTGTTGAAGGACATAAGGGTTTTTCTAGGGTTTGTAGTGGACTACTCTAGTCTTGCTCTTATAGGTTAATATTCTAGGGTTTGTAGTGGACTACTCTAGTGTTTTAACCAATATCCCTCTAGGGTTTTAACCAATATCCCTATAGATCTCTTGCTTAAGGTCTTTAGAGGACATAAGACGACCTCTTAGAGTTTGTAGTGGACTACCTTAAGTTGTTCTCCTAAAGAATCAATACCTAGGGTTTGCAGTGGACTACCCTGGGGTTTGTTTCTTGAGTCTTCTTCTTGCCTTTGCTCTCCATTGAGGTTGCATTCATTGACTCCATATGCCCAAGGAACTGGTACTAATATTTATTCTTTGCAAGTGACCTTAAACCTCTCTCTCTCTCCATGACGTCTTGTGCTAGATCTAGCCTAATTGTATGTCATTTCAACTCATAGTTAGAGATAGCCTAACGTCTAGGGTTTCATTGCATTCTATACCTAGAAGCATTCTTAGATATCGTTTATTGCATCATTGATTGTAGTTTTCAACATTAATTCAAAATAGTTTCATGCTTTTTTGTTTCAACAATCATTTGTTATTGATTTGTTAGTCTTATAGCTTGCATAAAGCGTCTTTTCCATTGCATCTTTGCTAGTTTAGAATTGTTTTGTTTCTACTGTCATAAACTTGTCATATGTTGAAGTGAATCATCCCTTTATTAAAGTTTTATTACATCATTTTCTTTGAGAGTTAGTGTTTTGGGGCATTTACTTGGTTTATTTATTGTGGTAATTATCTTTTATTGTCTTAGAAACACCCCTCATGCACAATCACTTTGTTTAACCACCTAGACATTACCTTGAACCTTGACCTAGTTACGTGGTAGTAGAGTAACCAAGATAAGAGTCCTTAGCCTTGCTTCGACTTGCTATAGGATCTTTTGAGGTTGCTAGGGAAGCCTTCCTTGTGTTGGATCTCAATCCTTCACTAAAACGAGGGCAATAACTACTTAGGTGACAGTGGCAATTAGTTCCATATGTTACACTTATCTAGCTCCTTGTGAAGGCTTCACACAAGTGCTAGATTGGTTGATAACAAGCTTGTCTTTCATTTCCCGATCCGTAAGCGAGTGACTTATAGCCCACTCACTTCACCAACATAGATCATTTGCGGAAGTTAAAAATTTATTGTCTGTCTCAATCTTGTATAGAGAGCTCTGTCTTTAGAAAGGATACTAAGCCTCTGTTCTTAATGAAGTCTAAATGCAAGCTCCTCTGCAAACCTCTATGGTCCTTGTCCTTCAATGGGTGCGTGAGGATGATATGTTGGCTGGCTCCATGGCTTGAGTGTTTGGTTGTCTTAAGCAGAGACCTCCTGTGCTACGAATGGCTACAAGGTATCTATCTTGGGGTAGCTTGCACATGACAACCAACTAACATTGGCAACAATAAATGAGATTCTAAGTGAAAAATACAACTCGGTGAATTCACAATCGGTAAGTGTATGCTCCAACAACCAATTGAATGATTAGTTTGCTTTAGGTAGTGGTTTTCAAGTCACTGAGAGGGAAGACAAAGCCACACCAAAATAGAGAGTGAAAAGAGAAAAATCACACTCCTTGTCGGATGGGAATGCACATGTCCTAGAACTTGGATCTTGAGTGGTCACCACTGTGTTTCCAACAAACTCACAAATACCATGGGCGATGCCATTTTTCTTGTAGTAATTGATAAGAAAAAATATAAAAAGCATGAGTTGAAGCCGTATCTTTGAATGGACAAGGATGGCATATCAAATGAGCATTATTGAAAAGTATTTATCAAATATGTCTTAATCCTATGTAGCTTATATTCTCTTTTGTGTACTGACCTGGAAGAGACCACTAAATTGTATAGGAAAACTTCAACAGGTGGAAGGTTTGCGTGATTTAATGATGGACTAGCTAACAAAGAAGTTAATTTCTCTTTTATTATGCCCAACACATATAAGTCAGGTATACTCCATACTTGGTCATGCTCACAAAACTTGCAGAAGAGAATCGTTTTTAGATATGGGTTCGAGTGGCCACATTTCTTTTTACCAATTGTTATCATCCAGTGTTAGAGTGAATACATATCCCACATTGGTCACTTGTGAATTCCCTCATTTTTTTTTCACTGCATTATATATCAGTCCGGTTCGCTATCGTTACCCTACCTAATCCATTCGTTATCTTTTATAAACCAATCTGGTTGTCCAAGGAGAGCAGAAAAGTGTGTGTAGGTTGTGTGCAGCTCGTACGATCTCATCTCTGCAAAAAATTCATGGTTCATGATGTGGAAAGCAACCCACGGCCTGTGTGAATGCCCAACAAGTAATCAAACTGCTCAACATGGATTAAATCACCCAAAAAACAAAAAATATTGACTCAGAGTTAACGAAATCAACTAGAAATGTTTTGAATCACCCAACATGTGAATTAAATCACCCAAGTGAAAGGAAATAGATCAAGCTATGATAAATTCAACTAGACAATCATCAATTCGTCCCAAAGAGAAAGGCGTGACTCCCTCCAAGCATGTATGGTATCTATGGTCACATGGGTGAGAGGAAATGTTCAAGAGAGGATTCAGTTTGACTAATAAAGAGGAATTTTCCCCTAGGCAATACAATTACAGTCCTGGGGACTTCTCGTCAATTTCTCCTAGTAAGTAGGCCATGCTTTCAAGTGCTGGCCATGGAGTGCAACAACTAATGGATGCACTCTAATAAATTCCTAACAACAACGGTACTAACACTAAATTCCTCTATTCTTGGTAGTTAAATATGGAAACCAAGCTAATAAATTGCAATAGCAATTTAATGGCAGGCATAGATCTTTAATCTTAGACTAAATCCTATAGTGGCAATCACTGAGCTGTGATTGTACTTAATTTACATAGAGAATTAATTCACACACCATAAAATGATTAATCATTCGTTTAACATGACCAAGAACAACATCAACACTACAATCAATCAATGAACACAAGAATTTTTACCCGAGAAACCCAAATGGGAAAACCAACTTCAAATGGGGGCTCGATTTTTCATTTCGACAATCTCTGGTACAAGTAGCTCTTGATTCTCTACCCTCTTTCTCTCTTCGACAAAAAGTCCCATTGCAATTGAGAGTGAAGGGGAAAATAGGGAGAGCTGGGGGGTAGGGGGAAGGCCAACAACCATGACCCTTCATTTCTCATACTTCTTGTTGAATTTCTCACTAGTTCAGGCTCATGCATTTAATTTCAATTTTTTGTTTAGCATTTACTTGAACCATAAACAATTGCAACAATAGTAACTAGTTTCATTAAACCAGGTTCACAAGAAGAATAACCATGCACAAAAACACAAGAAGTATCCTGGGAAATCCTTCTCAACAAGGGAAGAACCATCACCAAACTTGGCACACAAGAGGGTGTTGTAATTCTCATAATTTCAGACCACAACTTCTGAAATCATGAGTTGACACAAAGATAGATGTGTTTCCTCAATGGAGATTCACCTTTATTTATACAAGACTTATCACATCAAATGATGTGTCTATTGGCACAATAGGGCCGACCTCAATAACTCAGAATATAATTAATAATTACAATATTAATTATTTTTTACATTAATTATCTTTCACTTTATGGTGGGGCCGACCTGTACCCTTTACATCACAATTAGGGTTACAGGTAAATCTTACTCTTAGACAATATAACAAGGGATCTCAAACACCCGCTAGTGCTTAGCCACTAGGGGCACGTCCACCTGTGCTCAGCCACAGGGACACCCAAGTCAACAAATCTCTATCTCACTGCGTCTCACAGGAGAATCATCTGGACACACACTCACTAGTGCTCAGCCACTAAGATCACATCCACCTATGCTCAGCCACAAGGACGTCCTACTCAACAGATCTCTATCTCACTGAGTCTCACAGGAGAATCATCTAGACTACCACATCGTCTGAACTCTCTACACAGAGGAGAACAGTACCATCACATGGGCTCCTTCATCCCTCATAGGGGTACACATCGTTTCATCTCAAACGACACACCTATATCATGGGCATCTTCCGTTTTCAAGGGCACACAACATTCCATCTCCGTCTCAGAGAGAATGACACACCTAGCTCATGGGCATCTTCCCTACATAGGGGCACACAATGTTCCATCTTCGTCTCAGAGAGAAATGACACACCCAACTCATGGGCAAACCCAACTCATGGGCTTCCTCACCCCACACAAGGGGCACACAACGTTCCATTTCCGTCTCAGAGAGGAACAACACACCCATCTCATTGACACACCCAACTATGGGCTCTCTCACAGGTCGACTCACTCAGTCTGTGTCCTGGAGGATGTCTCATGCAACTGTAATCATCAACACTTCTCTCCTATTTTTCTTTTTCTTTTCATTTTGGTTCTCTCATTTTTCTTTCTCACTCTCATTTTTGCTCTGTTGCACGTAACTCCTAAACTTCCCATGTACTAGTATCGAAAACTTTTGGAGACTTGGAATTGCCTCGGAAACTTTTGGGAAACCCACAAGTTCCCATGAGAGGCATGGGACCTATAGGATGTATAAAGAACCTTAATATATGAAAAATGAAGAAAAATTAACCTTCAATTCGTTTCTAAACCTACCTACAAATTAACCTATCATTCTTATTTTATTGCAAGACAATGTGTTATTTAATATATTTATATATATATATATATATCGTGTTTCCTCCGACGTTCCCATTTAGATGGTGTCACGTTTCCAGGTGTTCCCATTTCCGAAACTTGTACACGTTTCATGCAAATTAACATTTTTGTCTTATTCAAGTTTTACATTTACATTGTTTTACAAAGTTAGCTAACTTTCCTTAATTGTCGAATTTCTTTGTAGGTACTGAGTTTCACTCCCATCGGTTGATTCAGATCACACCACCTCATTAAGAGGCTTTTTAGTCTCCGAAAGCTCAATGAAACCAATCTAGATCAATGCACTTCTATCTTCTCATTTGGAACGTGGCTCTAACTACTAGCTCTAGTCCCAAGCTATGGCTTTAGCTATGGTCCTGGCTCGCTTGTTCTCGTCGTAGAAGTCTACTCACTGAATCTCAGCTATTAACAATCTCCAGATCCAAACTTTGGACTCAACATTCATTCCCATCTCTCTCTTTGTCTTGGAGATGATCTATCTTGGTAGTCATGAAGCCAAAGCGAATGTTGGTCTTCTTGTTTAGTGTGACCGCAACACGCTGCCATCACACAACAACTCCTCTAGGAAAGTGTCACAACATTCCTTTGCTAGGATTAGTTGCTTCCCCTCATGGAAACAACCCTTTTGTGCCTGCACATGCTTACAAGCACTTCCTTAGTTCTCCAAACACCCCCAAGGTCATTGACCTTAGTGCACCACTCTTTGGCACATCTCCCAGAAGGGGCTCTTCGGATGCAATATCGAAAACAACCATTGGAATGTGGCTGCCCTTGTCATCAATCTGCAGTCCATCTTGTTGGTGTTGCAGACTTCATGTGCTTCTATCCCTTCTTAAACAACTTTTGCGTCTTGGATTGGAGATGCAGACAACCATTAGGGGAATTTTGAGGTCTAAAATGGGCCTCCTAAAATATATAATAAAATATTATGAGTTAGTCATTTTTTGGGGTAGGTATATTTACAACTCACTTTTTGCACTACAATCCATGTAACTATGGTTGAGTTTAACTGAAAAGTTGTCTAAAAGTAAAATTAATAAAAATAATTCTATTGATGCGACTAAAAGGAAAAAATGTGACTATAAATAGAAGTGAGCTTTTAAAAAAAAAAGTCATTGTCCTTAAACAACTAATGCATGTGTCCTTTGTCCTTGAATAACTTGAAATAAAATATAAATAAAAATTCATGAATTCTGAATTTTATAGTACATTATTAGTTAAAATCTAAACCACTTAAATCATATAGTAATATATAATTAAGATACTATAAATCTAATACATAATATATTGTATAATATAGTAAATATAATATATTATATTATGTATTAGTTTTATATTATATGTGGAGTTGATTTGGTTTATAATATAAAAATGAAGTGATATAATATAACCTAACAATTATATAAGAATGAAATAATATAGTATACATTGTGTAAAATTTATTAGCCTACTTGATATACTATAACAGTGATACGTAATACATGGATGTGAGTTGAGTTATATTTAAAATAAAAAAAATGCAATACATAATATATAAAATAACATTAATAATACGTAGAATAACTCTAATACGCAAGACAGACATAAACTGTGAGTTGATTTGTATTAAAAATTAAAAAAAATGCATTGATGTGAATTGCGTTGGGAGTTATATTATAAGTGTGATATTATGTGAATCAGATTGAGATTATATTGTAAGTGTGTTATTAAATACTTTATATTTAAAATTTTAAAAATATATAATAAAAAAATAAAAATAAAAATATAATAAAAAACAAGTTGAAATTGAAATGCCTTCATATTTACGAGTGGTGTTGCGTATATTATATATGAGTGGGGTTGGGTATATTATATTATATACATGTGATATAATCACATGATATAATATAATAATATTATATCATGTGATTATATCACATGTATATAATATAATATACCCAACACACTTATAAGTTAAACCCAATAAGTTAAACCCAATGTACTTCAACTAACCCCACTCATAATTTATGAATCCAAATCCAACGCACTTCAACTAAAGTATTAGTTTTATATTTTTAAAATTTTTTAAAATATAAAGTATTTAATGTATGAATGGACATGAGTATTTTATTTTATATATATATATTCAAAAGTAAAGTACTTTACTTTATAGATATATTTATATCACATTCAAAATTAATTTGTGAGTACTTTTCTTAAAACACTACCATAGTTAACTATGGGTTTTCATCCACCATTTATAATGTGACAAATAAGCATTTTTAACTCAAGCAATGCCAACTCATCTCCAGGGGGTGATGTTATCCTCTAAAATGTGATTGGTTGCTTTAAAGTTGATTTTGATAGTACATTTTTTGTTTTGAGGCCCATTTTAGACCTCAAAATTCCCCTAATGTCTTCATCTTCCGTAATCTTCACTCTCCACACTCTTCTCTTGGCTGTGTAGTTTCTGGGGTTAAGCTTTGGATGAAGCCACCAACACTTTTCTTCCCAATGTTAACCGAACTTGCATTGGGGGAAAAAGTTCTTGGCATTGTGGTATGCACTGCTTGAGATAGTCCTTCTCTTCTCGTTCCTCTGAGTTTGTTGTTGGTTTGGAGAAGTCTTCTTGTCCTTCTTCCTGTGAAAACATTCAAGCTTGTGGCATATGGCTTGCTTCTCCGAGTAGGTTGCCTCATGATCACCTTTCTTTCAACAACATGAGCGTGCCTCCGCATACCATCAACTGGCAACGTTATGGCCTCTCTTCTTGCAATGGTGATAAACAAGGAATGTCTTGCTTGAGGTAGACCTCTTGGTCTTCTTCTTCTTTTTTCCTTGGCGGATATTCTTGCTACTTTTTTTGAGTGTAGGTGTAGGCTGAGTCTGTGACCTCTTCTCATTGCTGTCCTCCTTCAATCTAGGACAAGAAAGTTGAGGTGGAGGTGGAGGTGGGTTGCCACTTTCACTTACCACTACTATTTCTGTTGATGAACAGGACAACTCTAACATCTCTTTCTCCTTCACGAAGATGGTCTTCATGGTCATGGGCTTTTTGCTTTTTCCATCAAATCCTAGGCCTTCATGCTTGACCCATGGTGTGGCTACAATGGGGCTCAAGATGCCTTGTCTCCTCTTTCCTAGCCCTGTCCATCATAGCCCATCTACCTTAAGAGATTGGAACCAATGCCTTTAGTATGCTTCTTAAATTCACCAAGTTTCTCTTGAGGAATGTCTAAGGAAGGCGAACTTACCAAAGTGGTCTCAATCACGGTGCTGGCTGAGGCAGTGGAAATAGAAAGTGGCCCTGCTTCTTGGTGCTCTTAGACAACTACTTGGAGCCTTGCCAAGGCCTCCTACTTGTTTTTTGACTCTTGTTGTAGTTGTGTCGTCATCTGAGTGAGCCTATCTTCTTTCCAACTATCCATCTAGATGACCTTCACACCAAGGTGTACACGTTGTGCTCTGTACTTGTCCCAATCTGTCATGACCACTGTGAGGGTGTCTTGGCGTTCTTCAAACTTCTTCTTCAACAATGACAACAATTTGGAAGAGGTCTCAAGGTGCTTCTCTATCTCCTCCATCCTCTTGTTGAACATATAAACCTGCTCTTTCAAGTGTTCATTCTCCTCCCGAAGCTGAGCATTGCTGGCACTCAAGACTTCCAACTTTTCTTTGGTTGTTTTACCCATGCTGAGGTTTGCAATGTTCTATTCAAAGTCCTGGCAGTTGTCACGGTCAAGGATGCAACTTCTCCGATACTATTTGATCCGTAAACGAGGGACTTATAGCCCTCTCGCTTTGCCAACACAGATCCTTTGCAGAAGTTAAAATTCTATTCTTTGTCTCCCTCTTATACAAAGAGCTTTGTCTTCAGAAAGGCTATTAGGCCTATGAAGTTTGAATGCGAGCTCCTCTGCAAACTTCTTTGGTCACTGTCCTTCAACGGGTGTGTGGGGATTATATGTTGGTTGTCTCCGTGGCTTGAGTGTTTGGTTGTCTTAAGCAAAGATCTCCCGTGCTACAAATGGCTACAAGGTCTCTATCTTGGGGTAGCCTTCACACGACAACCAACTAACAATGGCAACAAAAAATGAGAGTCTAAGTGAAAATTACAACCCAATGAATTTGCAATTGGTAAGTGTATGCTCAACAACCAAATGAATGATTAGTTTGCTTTGAGTAGTGTTCTTCAAGTCTCTGAGAGGGAAGAAAGAGCCACACCACAATAGAAAGAGCGAAAGCACCAAAATGACGCTCCTTACCTGATGGGATTGTAGATGTCACAAAACTTGGATCTTGAGTAGTCACCACTATGTTTCCAACAAACTCACAAATACCAATGGCATGCCATTCTTCTTGTAATAATTGATAAGAAAAAAAATAAGAAGCATGAGCTGAAGCTGTATATTCAAATTACAAGGATGAGATATCAAATGGGCATTATTGACATGTATGTATCAAATATGCCACAATGCTTTGTAGCTTATATTCTCTTTGGTGCACCAACCTGGAAGGAAGCACTAAATTGTATAGGAAAACTTCAATAAGTGGAAGGTTTGAGTGATATAATGATGGACTAGTCAGTCAAGAAGTTAATTTCTCTTTTATTATGCCCAACACATGTAAGTCAGGTATACTCCATAATTGTTCATCCTCACAAAACTTGCAGACGAGAACCGTTTTTAGATATTGTTTCAACTGGGCACATTTATTTTTACCAATTGCTATCATCTAGTGTTAGAGTGAACCCCACAGTCAACACTGGTCACCTACAAATTCTCTCCTCATTTTTTCTTTCACTGCATTAAATATCAGTTTGGTTGGCCTGCGAATGTAGCTTATATTCTCTTTGGTGCATCGACTTGGAAGAGAGCACTAAATTGTACAGGAAAACTTCAACAAGTGGAATGTTTGAGTGATTTAATGATGGTTTAAACTTTAGCCAACAAAGAAGTTAATTTATCTTTTATTATGCCCAACGCATGTGAGTCGCGCATACTCCATACTTGATCATCCTCACAAAACTTGCAGACGAGAATCGTTTTTAGATATGGTTTCGACTAGACACTTTTATTTTTATCAATTGTTATCATCCAGTGTTAGAGTGAATGCATAGCCCACACTGGTTGCCTACATGTACAAGAAGCGGCTCCCTCCATGCGTGTACGATTCGTACGGTTGCGTGGGTGAAAGGGAATGTTCCACAGAGGATTCAATTCGACAAATAAAGAAGAATTTGCCCCCTAGGCGATAAGATTACAGTCCATAGGACTTCTGGTTGATTTCGCCTGGTAAATAGACTGTGCTTTCAAAGTGTTGGCCATGGTGTGCAACAATTAATGGATGCCAATGGTCTTAAGACTGAATTTTGACCATCTAGATGATCTTCCCTGCTATCACTGGATTGAGAAAAAATAATTTTCATTGTAGAGACAAAAAGGGATCAAAAGAGTAAAGGCATGAACCACTGAGTACAACCAATATCCTTTTGTTTCAAATTAAACTCCATGTATTGTGTTACTACTTAGTTTCACTTTAGTGCACCTTGTTTTATTCACCGGATGTGATCCATCATATGAGCAGATCTTGTGCCTATCTTGATGATGTTAGAGCTTAGAGTACCATGATTAGATGTTCCATCACATTGATTTGTATTATTGTATCATGATCAGTCAAAAGTGTGGCCTTTTGTACTCCATGTATTGTATTGGACCATGCTTAGATGATCTATGTAAAGTGTTTTTTTCTTCATCTAGGTGGTTTTCCTAGACCCTTTGTGGCTTGTCATGGATCGTCCTCTTAGTCCCCATTTCAAGATAGTCCTTGCTCTTATGGCTCTGCTAACTATTCCTTGGAATTCATTTATGGTTGGGGTAGATACGCGAGGGTCTTGGAGTGGATCTACTAGTAAACATGACTTAGGGAGCTCCTAGGGTTTTTTACTTTACCCTTATGTAAAAGTGTTGCTCATGTGTTGTAAAGGTTGTCATACCTACAGAGCACACTTATCTTATGCCTAAACTTGGATCCACTTATGTATTTGTCATACTTTGGCCATGGACTGTTGGCATGTATCTATCCTTCGAGATCACTCTACAGATTCTCATGCAGAGACACATTTACCGAGGCACTTTCATAGTTCCTGAGGTAGTTCACAACGCCCAAAGCACTGGTCATAATGCCCTAGGAAGTTTGGGGAATTTTCTTCATACATTGGACCTCTCATGCCATGCCACATCCCAGATCTTGGAGTGCTTAACTTATACACATTTGGAGGCATTTGTCACATGGTTTGATGAGTCGACTGCCTTGGAGGATGCATTTCCTAGCCGTTTGGTCTCCTATGTGGCATGTGTGGACCTCCCTTGACTTGAGGACATGGTTTGCATGATTTGAGGGGGAGTTCATACCTTGGAGACCTCTTATCTAGTAGTTGGAGCCTATTTTGGTGAGTCGTCCCTTCTTTTTGACCTCATTCATGCCACACATGTGGACTTTCCACTCTTTGAGTATAAATGTTGGTACTCTTGTTGACTATTCTTCATGGGAGAGGTATCCTGCCATGTTTTGAGGACATAGCCTAGCATTTGGGAGAGAGACGTTGAGCACTCTTGGACTCTATTTCAACCTTCTCATTGGGGTGCCTCCTTTCTTGGAGGAAATATTTTACATGTGGCACATCTATCTGTGTATTTTATGTATTTCTTGACTTAGTCTCCATTAGTTAGTTGGAAGACAAGTCAATTTTTAGATCTCCTAGGCTAGATCTAAGTAGATAGAAAATATTGTGGAATGAGATGGTTGATGATGCCTCCTCTATAAAAGAGGCCCCTCCTCTCATTCGACTTTGTTGTTGTTGTTGGCTATTTTTGAGAATACAATTTTATTGAATATCTACCTATTGAGGCATTGGTGTCAATTCTTGGAGCTCTGCTATCGTGGCTTTCCATTTTGGTGCATTAAAGATTGATTGTGAATGTTCAAGACTACTACAAGCTTACAACGTTGATGCATTTGAGGAGTAAGATTACCACTTGGAGGGAAGACGTTTTGAGGTAAATCGTCTCCGTCTTCCTTTATTAGTTTGGTATTTGATTAATTCCTTGCTTTGTCTATCCTGTTCAACCCTAGCAAGGATATTGGTATTTTTATCAAGCTATAGTTGATCTTGTTGTTGGAGGTGCTTCCTTTGTGACCTCTTCTAGTAGGGCCCTGGTATCAATAATTTATCTTGATTAGATGGGAGATTACACTTCCCTTTGGGTTCTAGTCTCTTAATCTTAATCCTTAAAGATAAAATATACCAAATTTGAAGAGAGGCATTCTTCTTGACCCCATAAGCCCGAGTTGGAATAAGGCACTTGTCTTCTCCCAACAACCAACCAAAACTACAAAAATCCAAAAATCCAAATTCCTCTCTTTTATTTTGTTTAGAAAGAAATCTAAGGAAAATCAATGAAAATCTTTTATTAGATTTCTTTCCTAGTCTAGCATAAAGTTAATTCCTCATTTCATTTTCTAGACTAAAATAAATAGGGTTTGAGCTTAATTTCTTATCTTGAAACCCTAAAGAGGCAAATTGGTCCATAAGTTGTGTTTTGAAGGTTTATTTATCTTATTTTGGGTTGATTTTGAGGCTTATACAAATTTGGAAATTGTATGAAAAGATAAAAAAACAGATTTGCATAATCCCTAAGACTAGCTTTGATGCACAAGGCTGTTGGGAGCGCGGAGCGGGAGCGGGAAGCAGGAGCGGGAGCGGGAGCGGGAAGCGCATATTTTCAAAAATCGCCGGGAGCGAAGCGTTTTCGGGAGCGTTTTTTATATAATACATAAAAAATATATATTTTGATGCATATATATATATATATATATATATATAAAACATATAGAATGTTGAATCAATTGCAAAAAACATGAAAACATAGATATAAGATCATTTAACTAATTGATTAGTGATGAATTGATGATCATTAAAGCATCAACCATTTAGTACATCGGACATCCTACATAGTACATAGCATACTACACATATAACATCAATTATAAACATATGTGGGACTCAACATTAAAGCATCATAAGTTATAACATCAATCATAAAAGCATCATTATATATATATATATATATAACATGCAGAATGTTGAATCAATTGCAAAAAACATGAAAACATAGATATAAGATCATTTAACTAATTGATTAGTGATGAATCGATGATCATTAAAGCATCAACCATTTAGTACATCCTACATACTACACATATAACATCAATCATAAAAGAATCATAACATCAATCATTAAAGCATCATCACATCAATCATTAACTTCAAAGGTAAATTGTCATATGATGTTCTGAAGTTCATAACTTCATAACTTCATTGTTTATAGAATAATCCATAATAACGAGTCAAGACTCAAGACTCAAGACAAAGTACTAAATTTTAGAGACTACTTCTAAACATGAAACAAAAAAAGAGATATAGCAAGTACTAAGTACTATGCTCTAACTTTTCCTCTTGCCACGAGAAACTTCTAGTTTCTTCTCCCGTGATCTTTGAATAAGAGGAGGAATAGGTGGAAGTGATCGTGGAACACGACCAGCAACTGAATGGCCCCCACGTGACAATGGATGTTGTGTAGATAAAGGTAAAATTGATGAATATGGAACCCTTGTAGTGGATGGGGGTGGCATGTTTCCTCCAGGAATATGATCGCCATCATGATCACTCAAAATTTCCTCTTGCAAGCGCTCTAAAACAATGGTTCCATCCTGTAAATTAGTCTCCTCTGGATTGTTATCCCAAGTCTTATCTCTTTTACAAAAATCATTCCCATCTGCATCACAGTAATGCGACAACAACCTCAAGTTGTAATGCACATAAAACAAGATTTCTGCCCAGTCTGCATTCAAGTTGTTTCTCTTTACACTGTGGATGAAGCTAAAGGTGCTTCAACACCTCTCTGCAGAAGAGGTGTTAACGACCTAAGAAAGCACCTTAACCATCAATTTATGCAAATTTTTGGTAGGGGAGACATAAATGTTCCACCATTCGATAGCACCCAACCTGTCTCGATCTTTGGTTGCATGCAAGTTACCAAAGAC
>CBVK0100413643.1:0-19452 GCA_900067695.1 Picea abies
ACAACAGATTATGAATGGAAGTCGTTGGTCGCATACAAGCCCATGGTATGTATCACAGATGTGACCTAACAGTTCGTGGGAGAGGCCTCACTCCTTGCCAGGAAATGGTAGGATAAGGTTGGAAGCTTTCAAGAAGTAAAAAGTAGGCCTTGGAGTTGGTCCCAGAGTTGGGCCCTTCATTTGAAGAGTAAAATAAGAGAAAGCGCAAGCAGAAGAGAAAAATTAAGAGGAAAAGGAGGACAAGGGAAAACAACAGTTGCTCCTGGAAGCTGCGAAAGATCTAAGTACTTGACTCAAGGGTGAGTCAAGGTTTGTGGTCGGAGCCTGTTGGGCCCTTTTTTTTTTATAAGGAGTTGTGAAAGAAGGAATATAGTCCCATTTTTGGCCTAATACAAGTTGCACAAGCTATAGAAGAAGATGGATAGCAGAGCAAGGAGAAGTAACAGAAATTAGTTGTGAAAATGACAATGCAATGCCAACAAAGCAAAAGCGGTTGCAACAGAACAAGAAAGCATGCAAGCCAAATCCAGAAGACACAACTTAGCTTATATATACAGGGATTAATATGATTGTAAAAGGGTTGTTGGATCGTGATTTTAAAAGGGTTCAGTCCGATTCTTCCCTTGCTGCAAGGCCGAGGTCATATTTGTTGTTTACTACTGCTGAGAGGTCAAATTTTGAGTCTGTAATGTAATCTGTATACCATTTTGGGAGTTAAAGCTTTGTGAAGTTAGTCCAAGGCCAAGACTTTGTAATAGAGCATTATTGTGTATCTCTGATATGGTAATGGAGGAATACATGAAGATGATATATGAAGAAGGATCCAAAATTTCAAATATGTTGTGTCTTTCTGTGTTTATCCTTATGCATTGTATCTTTACAGTACTTCTTTATGGTTCATAAGTTCCACATGATGTCTCTGTGTTTGAATTCTTTTCTACAACATAAGTAACTTCATTTCTTGTGTATATAAGTTCATATATGTTTTGTAGTTAGATGTCTTACACAAGATTAGGATGAATCTTGAAGGTTTTGTGAGTCCTCCTAAGTATTTTCCTTGCCCTTCCCTATGATTTTGTCTTGGCAGCGCTTCGAGTGAGACTTCTTCTCTTTGGAGGAGATGAAAATGCCAGTGCTCTAGACTACATGGTACCTTTTGTTGGTAACCTAAGAAGGACCTTGGTCTGATCAAACTTGCGCCAACAACATCCTCATCTACAACAAGACTTGGGAAAAATATTCAACAGGTCTTGCACACATTAAGACAACACAAGTTATACGCCAACATGGAAAATTTCTCCTTCGACATGGATAGGGTCTAATACCTAGGCTACATTGTTGATGAGCATGGTGTGCATGTGGATCCATCCAATCTCCAGGTCATCTGTGACTGGCCAACCCCAACCACACTCACTTAGCATTAGATCTTCTTAGGCCTTGCCAATTTCTATCATAGGTTCATGTTGGGATTTTCCCATATTGCATGGGCCCTCAGCAAAGTAACCAAGGGTGGTGATAAGAACATTTTTTTGTGGGGAAAGTCCCAACAACAAGAATTTGATGATTTGAAGCAATGTTTGTGCTCATCCCCAGTGATTTCATTACCTGACCTATAACAACCCTTTGAGATCGATACAAATTCTTCAGACTATGTTGTGGGCGCAGTTCTCACTTAGCACGCCCACACCATGACCTATCATAGTGAGAAATTATCATATTGCATCTATAAGTACCCTTCTTATGACAAGAAATGTACTCCATTGTGAAATCCTGCCACCAATGGAAGCATTACATTCTCGGGAAGGAGACAAACATCAACACTGATCATAAGTCATTGCAGTTCATGCAGACACAAGTAAAATTGCAAAATGAAAACCATCAAAAGTGCTCCACATACTTGTAGTAGTGCCACCTCAACATCAAGTATAAGACAGTAAGTACCAACCACGTCGGTGATTGCCTCAATCAACCTCCAGTCGTGGCACTCACCACGGTGCTAAACTCTTGTTGCCATGAGACCTCCAGATGGCCCCTCCTCTATGAGATAGATCCTAACTTCACCACCACCTACCAGATGTTGGGCGTAAACACAAATGTCACTAATATCCATTTTCAGAATGGGTTGTTGTGTCATCTGGGCCATCTCTGTGTTTCATCAAGCAAGTGAGCGAAGATGATTTGGTAATCCCACTACATTCGGGTGGTAGGACACTTCAGCGTAGAAAATATAGTGGTAGTGTTGCAACAACATTTCTACTGGTTGAAAATTTGATATGATGTCATAAAGTATATAAGGTCCCTCAATGCATGCACTATTGCCAAACCGACCACTAAGAAACAAGGCCTACACACCTGTCTTCCTACTCCTAACAGGCCCTGGGAATCCATCTCAATGGACTACATGTCGGGCCTTCCATTCACCAAGTGGGGAAATGACTATTTTTTTGTGGTTGTTGATCACTTTTCCAACATGATGATTATGGCCACGTGCAAAAAGAGCATTACAGCGGAGGCCACTGCCAACCTATTCTTTGAATGAGTGTGGGTACATTTTTGGATACCACAAACCATTATCTCAGATTGGGACAGTTGGTTCCTCAACATATTCTGTTCGAGCCTCTGGTCACTATTGGACACAAAGCTCACCAAATTCACTACCTTCCACCCCGGGACGAATGGCCAAACCGAGGTCATCGATCAGATGATCATGCATATCCTATGCATATACAATTCCAAGCACCCATGCACATGGTATGATATTCTTCCCTATGTTCAACATAGCTACAACAGATCCATACATAGATCAACCGACCACAACCCCTTTGAGATGGGGTTGGGATTTCAGCCATTGGGTCCCATGGATGTTGCACTACCCCTTGCGACCACCCAGGAAGACTCATCCCATGCACAACCTGAAGCTAACAAATCCAACTTCATTGAGTGGATCCAGCACATCCATCAACAGGTTTGGGATATTTTACAGAAGTCTGATGCCAAGCAGCGCCATGTTCAACATTGGGTTCCACAAAAGTTTCAAGTGCGAGACAAAGTTTGGTTTCACTTGCAGAAAGAACACCTTACAGGGCCCCATCGAAAGCTTCATCCACTCCTTTATGGACCTTACACCATCACCAAGGTTGTGGATGATAGTGCTTTTGAGATCAACATCCACTCATTCATTGGCTTGCACCCAGTGTTCAATGTGGATCTCTTTCGGCCATATTTTCCACCATTATTGGACACCTCGGAGATAGTCGAATAGTTGACACCAATAGAGATCAACCATGACTGCATCGAACAGGAAACCACTGATTAGATTGTGTACACACAAGTCAAGGGCACTCTCTAACAGAGGATCAAGTTTTATCAGGTTTTCAAAGCAAGGTAGCTCCTGCACCAAGGAAAGTGGCTCACCTAGGGCCAAATTCAACAGAAATTTCCTCATATGATGGGGGAACTCAATGGAATGGAGACCATTGCTTCCTAAGGGGGGAGGAATTATCAATATGGATATCGGTGGCCACCCACCTATTCCAACTAGATCACTTACATATTTCATCTTGGTACTTTCAGTTTTCATATTAGCAGTTTTTTCCCAGTTTTTGGGTCCTAAACTTCTGGGGTCGTTTTGAGGCCCTAAATATCATTTTTAGGGCTCGCCATAGTAAAAATATAGATGGAGTTGGATTTTGATGGCATAATGTGTATTCCTCAAATATACCTTTCTAATGGGCTATCGTGCACCTAAAACAAAGATCATATGTAAAATTTACGACCTTGGGAAGTTGATGTACTAACTTACCCCAACGTGGCCCACATGAATTTTGGAGCATCATCTCTTAAGGTTAGGTTTTTGTATGTCTAGGGATTTGGCATTCATGTTTGATGTAAAAATTCCTTTGGAGCCTCATTGTACTCATTGTCTTGCGAATGAGCACAGTCATCACATCTCTTCTCATAGATAAGTCGCCACCATTCTAGCAAGATTGTTTTCAGTCTACATTTTACAGTTTCAACATATTTCTTTATTGAATAGAAGCCAGTTTTATTGTATCTTTGTTATTGTTCCTGGTGTCTCTATGTTAATAATAATAATAATAATAATAATAATAATATTTTTTGTTCATTTCATTCTACTCAAAATTTGAATCAATCCTCCGCTAGATAAAACCTCCTACAATATGTATTAAATTTTGAATGGAAATATCTTAAAGATGGTATACTTGTAGCAGACAAACCTTTATACCATATCCTTGCATCTCTTTTGAGAGACATCATAAAAATTTGCATTATGAAATCGTCATGAAAAATTTCATGTTGTTAAACAGACATGTGAAAAACCTTGAAATGATTCCTAGGTTTATCTTCATCTTCTCCTTGAAAAATAGGAAGGTGTTTTAAGAATTATTCAACGTCATGTATAAGTTTTGGAAATCCATGCACAACAAAGAATTTAAATGGAGCATACATTATAGATACCCAAGAATTCTCCATAAAAAATGCAGTGGAGTTGCAAAATGAAATTTTTCTTCTTAAGATCTTCTTAAAAAGAATCCAACAACTTGTTGTTCTATTCTTGTTCACCACCAAGAATCAGAACCTTGTCAATGTCACTTTCCAAGAAAATAAACCTTTCAATTTCTCTCCCCAATAATGGTGCCAAAATGGATGTTGCTCCTTAGGTTGTTCCTAGCTTGGAAATAGTGCCAAGGCACCATTTGGAGGTTTTTAAAACCTCCATTCTTTAGGCCTCAAGTTGGATCTTGGGCCAGAAGGGATAACCCTCAAATATTCTCAACTACTGGCTAACCAGTGTCACTTCAGAAATAACAATCTTATGCAAATTTTAATGCCATATTTCAGTGATTGTGAGGTAAAATGTTGTTGGAGGAACAATGCAAACTAGACACAACAACTATATCCAAATGTTTAGAACATGTCCTTTCCATTAAGTACCATTATCTCATATTGTGGAAATATTAAGTTGATTTTATGGAAATTGCAAAAGAATTTAGAAGATGACATATGTCTCAAGTACCCATGAGAATGGAATTACAGTCCTTGGCACCCAAAGAATACATAGGAATATCATATATGTTAATGAGGGTTCAGAAATCATGTAATATATAGTGATCGATCCCTCATAAAATTCATGGAATGCAATTTTAGAAATCAACTATTTATGAGATGTTAAAAGAAGTATATGCCCTCATGGAGAAATTGGAAGAGATTTGTTTCTTCCCTAACACAAGGACATATATATTTCTTATGTCATTTCATGCTCAAAATGACGATATTGATGAAGTATTGTGTTACTTCACAAAGATGATGGGTTTTCAAACAGTTTTACATGCATTTTTTATTAAATACATGGTCATCAAAGTAGAATCTATTGTTAAATATATGAATGCATTGTGTATTCATGTGGATGAGGACTCTCAATCAACTACTATTAGGATGTATATAAATCTCAGGATTCTTAAGAAAGCATGTGCACGGTTTCAAAGATTCTATCTTGCTAGAAAAATGAGTTGTGAATGTTATGTTGCCAATATTGATGCATATGGGGAATAGGGTTATTGGTTAGAAGTTGAAAATGTGTTTAAGCGCAACCAAGAAAGAGGGAAAACTCAAATTGTATTAGAGGTTGATGCACGATCAAGGCCTATGGAATTGCAAAATCTCATGATAAGGTTCAAAATGGAGGTTCAAGAGGTATGCAATTGTAAAAGCCCATGACAAGGTTCAATGGAGGTTCAAGGGGTTTCGCCTGACATATGCATATATATTTCTATCATTTAGATACTTGAAAATGTGTTTCTATCATTTAGATACTTGTGAATTCATAATTTCTAGATGAATCATAACACTTTATTACCAAAATGTAGGAAGCAAGATTTGTGCCTAACTGTGCATCATTTAGTGTAGTTATTGCTACCTTTGGAAGATTGGTTCGAGTTTAAAGGAAAAGAAGATGCTTGAAAAGATTCTTAAAGCAAGTGTGGATCCAAATGTTTTCATTTATGGTGCCTTGATAAATGAAAAATTTAGTGGAACATAAATGCCAATAAATTCCCCTCTATGCTCTACAAATTCCGCTCTATATTCTAGGATAAGTGGGACACCCCATACATGAGGTGTCAAACTTCCTCAAGTGACACAAAAGGATCCAAAATGCCTCAAAATTTAAGGGTCTCAAAATTCAAAGAAAATTTTCCATGTCGAAGAGCTCAGTGAGAGCTCTCTGTCGTTGCTTGAATGGGATCAAACGGACTCTGTATGATGAATATATCGTGATCTAAAGTTTTTTCCAAACAAGGAAAAAAGGGAGTATAAAGGACACGTGGTAGTTCGTATAGGTGACATGGAAGGCTCAAAAGATGACATGTGGAATTCCATACATATTGATGTGGTAGTCCATACATACATGTGGCAGGTGATGTGGCACCCAATTGGCAGGTGACATGGTGCAGGATAATCAGAGGCTACCACATGGAAACCTCTGAATGACCGACAAGTTTCCAATTCAAAAATGGAAAAAGGGGTGTTCAGTGTAATCGAACTGCTAACCTCTGGGATATGGTCACAACCACTTAACCAACATGTTAATCGTCGAAGCTTAGAAACTATTGTCGATATTTGATAGTTAAAGTAGTTATAATGGATATGATAAAGGGAGGAGCTCTACGGGTTTGACCCCATGACCTCTACCTCTACCTCTATCTATGGTTAAACCTCATCCACTTGCCAACATGTCAACCATTCATTCCTTGTTGGATATTTCAAATTTTTGGGTTTTGATTCTAAAATATTTCATGGCCGAGAAATCTCAACAACCCGCGGGTTTGACCCCGTGGTTGTTAGGTCCCAATTTCTTAAAACAAAGCTTAGTAAAATTGTGCCAAACCATGGACCTCGGAACTGAAGTGTGAGAGTTTCATAGTAAGATGTGTTTTCTTTCTATAGTGGATTCAAAAGTGTTGAGCACCTTCTTTTTATTGCAGACTACATATATGGCACGTAGTTAGAGACTATTTGGCACGTAGTTTGAGACTACATGGCACATAGTTCGAGACTATTTCACATGCAATTCGAGGCAAAAAGATGTTGTTGAGGCCAAGAGGCACTTCTAAGAATAGAGGGGTGTTTATACTCAAAATTATAATAATTTTGAGACAATTCTAATGGCGATGAGTTTGCTAGGATTTAAGCAACAAAATTGAGAGCTTACTTCAGAAATTGAATTTTGATGTATTTAGCCAAGTTTGCTTCATTAATCAAAGAGGATTTTTTTGTAATTGTTGAGATATATGAGCTTGTAAGCCCTCTTGGAGAATTGTAAAGGGGAGAGATAATTTTACAAGGATTTTGGAATCCATTGTATTGTAGCAAGAAGAAGACCAGCTTTGAGTTGAAGGCTTTTGATGTAATTTTCCATTCTACATCATAATAAAAGAGGCCACTCCCATTCGAAGAGGACCTAGAGTTGTAGCCCATACTAGGTGAACTCCGTCATCATCTTCTTGTGTCGTTATCATTCTTTTTTTGCTCATTTTTGCTCATAATATTATTAAGTACTTCTTTTGTCTTGGTTTTCACACTTCTTGAAGTAATTAAATCATTAACTAGTTGAGTAAAAGATCTAGAACATCTAGACACCTCATCTTCATTTATATTCTGGCAAAGCAATTACACTAAAGAAGGTTGGAAATTAACATGCAATAGTGGATAAAGGATAGAATTTAATACTTTGTAGGGGTTGAAATTTTGCAGCCTATAGATTGATCTTTTTCAAATCCCAATGGTCCATTGTATTGACTGAAGACCAAGAAACATACTTGAGGTTTCACCCCTCATTTGTAGAATTTATATTTATTTCTTAGATTATGCATACTTTATTTTTTCACAATGCTTTTATGCATGTTCACAATTGTAGCTCTAGAGTAGTTTTCTCTATTATTCACAGTCATTAGAGAGCAGGATTGTACAATAGGTTCCCTTCTATGATTACATATTTGTATGAGATTCAAAACTTTATTTGCAGCCCCTGATATATAATATTGTTTTTCATTTTTGAAGTGAATACATGTACATTGATTTGAGTATGGTTAAGAAGTTCTAAGCAAATACCAAGCTCTGATATCACTATCATTTTGTCTTGCATGATGAATTCTCTTTCATGTCTTGAATATCTTGTAATATACTCTAAAGGTCTTTGAGTGACCTGAGCTATTGGATTCATTATCCAAATTCCCAACACACTTTATATCTTATCATGAAATGCTAAGGAATGCCACCTTCATTATCATTTATGATATTCCTATGTATTATTTGAGTTCCAAGGACTACCATATCATTCTCATAAGTACTTGAGACATAAGTCATCTTCTAACTCCTTCTGCATCTTCCATCAAACCAACTTTATATTTCTGCAATATGAGATAATGGTGCCCAATGGAAAGGCCCTACTCTAAATATTTAGATGGGTTTGTTGTGTATACTTTGAAATGTTATTCCAACAACATTTTACCTCACAATCACATAAATCTAGCATAGAAATTTGCATAATAGAGTTGTCACTAAAATAACCCTAGTCAACCAACAATTGAAAATTACCCCCTCTGGCCCAAGAGGCAATTTGAGGCCTAAAGCAAGGAGGTTTTCAAAATTTATATTGGGTTCCTTGGCACTATTCTCTAGCTAGGAATAGTTTGAGGAACAACACTACAACCCCTTTAAGATGTTGCAGAGAATTAGAAGTATGGCTTACACATTGAATTATGAGTGGTTGATTTTTGCGCCAATGGCGTTGTATTCAGTTGGTGCAGTTACCTGCTAGAGGAACTACTCATGGATTGCGAGGAATCCCAGGAGAAGGGAGGCACCTTCATGTATGGATACCTATTAATGGCGTTCACAATGCTAAAGTGGAAGCCACCCACTGGAATATTGTTGGCGCTAGTAGAAAAGGGGTGACTTGTGAAGATGTTTGAGCCCTAGCATTCGAGGGAGGACTCAGAGAACACAGCCTTTAACAACATGGCATTCTCCAAGTGGTATAAAAGGCTTATCGACACAACACAGAGGTTGTGCATTCCCCAGGATCTCCTTAAATGCAACACGAGGAACATCGCCTTCAACATGAACCAAAATCACACGTTTGTATGGCTGAGGCATGCCAACAGGGAGGACTTCCACTGAAGGATTTTGTCATTCTACCTAGACAAGGAGGCCTTTGACAAAGATTTAATGTTGTGATCGGGAGTTAAATGGAACCAGTGCAAGTTGGGGATGCACTACATTTTTCCTGTCGAGTGGTTGAAGAAGAAAGGAAAAGAAACAGGGGTAGGACCAAGATCAGGCTCAGAGCCGTAGAAGAAAGAAGCTCCAAAATAGTCAAACTCTAAAGAGGAGGAGGAGATGTATCCCTTTGAGTGAAAGAAGAGGATGTTGTCTATGTTCCCACAAATACCATAGAAATCCATTTTGACAAGTAAGGATGTCAACGATATTATGATCATTGCGTTCATTACAAAACTAGTGGCGAAGAAGTTCAGAAATGGGGTCTCACCGAATAAAGTTTTGAACCCCCAACCCCTTTCATTTTTTTTCCCCCGCACTCGCTCAGCGGTCTGAGAAACCTCGGTCATCCATATTTAGGACGACCCTGAGCCTGACACCCTTCCATCCACCATCATCATCAAGCACTCTCCATCATCACCACAACCCAATATCCAACCCTAGAAACCACTAGTCCACCGCAAACCATTGATCTAAAGTCGATGCAGCTCGATCCCCCGGAACAACCTGAGAGAGAACTCCTAGAAACAAGCCCAAAATTACCTGAGCAGAGACCATAAATTTTTGGTTCAAATCCAGAAGAACTAGAGCAGAGACTACAGTTGACTGGTCTGAACCCGGACGCCCAGTACTAGCACATTGTGTGTTTTGTGTAGAAAAAGGACACTCAAACAGTGGATGAGCCACCAACTCAAAGTTCCCAACATAATTCCTCAATGGCCAAGGTTGAGGGTGGCCAGGGAAGTGAAACTCTAGAAGCAAAGTCACACAAAGAGAAGGAGCTACCTGAGGTTCAAAAGGAACCAGATTCAACCTTCAAGCAGAGTGTGACATCTGTGCAGGAGAAGATGGAGTTGTTTCTCCAAAACCCTCAACAGTGCGCAGAGTTGTTGCAACTCTACCTGGCCAGAATAGAGTTTCTGACACTTCTCCCATCAGCGTTGAGGTTGAGGTTGGTGCCAGGAAAATCCATAGGGGAGGAGAAAGTGGAGAGTCCTTCAGAACACTCAAAGGCTAGTGGAATTCCACTGCAAATTCGAGCACCCAGAGACGCAACGTTGTCTTCTGCTGACCTTGCAAAATGGCCAATAACACATTTGATTCGAATGATCGAGGCATCAACTGATCAACTGGAGTAGAGGCTCCAGTAGGAAGAGAGGTCTACAGAGGTCACAAGGGAGGAAGTGTTCCTTGCATAAGCATCTAGAAAGCAAGAGGAACATGTCAAGGTCCAAGTCAAGCACAGACTGGAAAGAGTCCAATAAAGGCTTGTTGAAGCCTAGTTGGAGATTCGTAAGGTCGCACCCCAACTTCCTAAAGCGAGCGATGCAGGAGAGTCGGAGCATCAAATTGAGTTGCTCCAAGGAGCATGGTCAAAATTGGCCATTTGTGTTGAGCATCTAGAAGTGAAGTTGTGGAAAATGCAACAAGAAGCAGAGCATCAGCCTTGGAAGTTATGGGAGCAAATGAAAAATATAGTGTTAGAAGGAAACGATGCCCGAGTAGCACTACATAATTGCATAGTTGAGTGCACAAATATTTTCAGGGAAGTCAGTGATTGGATGTCAATCATTGCTAGATGCAACCAGACCTTGGAGGATGAACACACCAGAATCTAGGTGACAAATGAAGAATTTTCAGCTACAATGGATCCACTGGAACAAAAACAACCAGATCCAGCAAGCAAACAATGAGTTGAATGCCCTATTTGAGGAGCAATCCGTAGCTAAGAAAGAGTTGTGTAATTTTTGGCCTGTCATTTAGACATTTTATATGTAGATGCATCAAGTGGATGCAACAACGGATTCTGAATGGAACTCGTTGATCGCATCCAAGTCCAAGGGATGTATTACAGATGCGACCCAACAGTTTGTGGTAGAGGCCTCACTCCTTGCCAGGAAATGGCAGGATAAGGTTGGAATCTTTCAAGAAGTGAAAAAGTAGGCCTTGGATTTGGTCCCAGAGTTGGGTCCTTCATTTGAAGAGGAAAAATAAGAGAAAGCGCAAGAAGAAGAGAAAAATAAAGAGGAAAAGGAGGACAAGGAAAAACAGTAGTTTCTTCTAGAAGTTGAGAAAGATTCAAGTACTTGACTCAAGGGCGGGTCAAGGTTTTTGGTCGGAGCCTGTTGGGCCCTTCGTTTTTATAAGGAGTTGCACAAGAAGGACTATAGTCCTAGTTTTGGCCCACTACGAGTTGTGCAAGCTAAAAAAGATGCTAGACAATAGATCAAGGAGAAGTAACATAAATCAGTTGAGAAAAGGATAGCACAACACCAACAAAGAAAAAGTGGTTGCAACAGAACAAGAAAGCATGAAAGCCAAAGCCACAAGACACAAACTAGCTTATATATATAGGGATGAATATGATTGTAAAAGGGTTTTTGGATCGTGATTGTAAAAGGGTTCGGTCTGATTCTTCCCTTGCTGCGAGGCTGAGGTCATAGTTGTTATTGTTTACTGCTGAGAGGTCAGATTTTGAGTCTGTAATGTAATCCATATACCATTTTGGCAGTTAGAGCTCTGTGACGTGATTCTAGAGCCAGGAGTATGTAACATAGAGTTATTGTGTATCTCTGAGATGGTAATGGAGGAAGACCTGAAGACAATATATGAAGAAGGATCCAAAATTTCAAAATATGTTGTGTCTTCCTATGTTTATCCTTATGCATTGTATCTTTATAGTACTTCTTTATGGTTCATAAGTTCCACATGATGTATATGTGTTTGAATGCTTTTCCACAACATAAGTAGCTTCATTTCTTATGTATATGAGTTCATATTTGTTCTGTAGTTAGATGTATTGCACAATATTAGGATGAATCTAGAAGGTTCTTCTCTTCAGAGGACTCATAGTTCTATTAGGTGAGACTTCTTCTCTTCGGAGGAGATGAAAATGCTAGCACTCTAGAATACACAGTACCTTTTGTTCATAACTTGATAAGGACCCTGGTCTGATCAAACTTGTGCCAACAACATCCTCATCTACAACAAGACTTGGCAAAAACACTTCCAGCATATTCAACAAGTTTTGTACACACTAAGACAGCACAAGTTATACACCAACTTGGAAAAAATTTCCTTCGACATGGATAAGGTCTAGTACCTAGGCTACATTTTTTATGAGCATGGTGTGCATGTGGATCCATCCAAGATCCAGGTCATCCGTGACTGGACAGCCCCAACCATGCTCATTTAGCTTCAGATATTCTTAGGCCTTGCCAATTTCTATCACATGTTCGTGTTGGGATTCTCCCATATTGCATGGGCCCTCAACAAAGTAACTAGGGGTGGTGATAAGATAAATTTTGTGTGGGGAATGTCCCAACAACTAGAATTTGATGATTTGAAGCAGCGTTTGTGCTCATCCCCAGTGCTTTCATTACCTAACCTGCAACAACCCTTTGAGATTGAGACAAATGCTTCAGATTATGTTGTGGGCACAGTTCTCACTCAGCACGCCCACCCCGTGACCTGTCATAGTGAGACATTATCATATTTCATCTGTAAGTACCCTACTTACAACAAATAAATGTCCTCCATTGTGAAATCCTGCCACCAATGGAGGCATTACATTCTCGGGAAGGAGACAATCATCAACACTAATCATAAGCAGTTGCAGTTCATGCAAACACAAGTAAAATTTCAAAATGACAACCATCATAGGTGGTCCACATACTTGCAACAGTTCCACCTCAACATCAAGTATAAGACAGTAATTATCAACCACGTCGGTGATTGCCTCAATCGACCTCTATTCATGGCACTCACCACGGTGCTAAACTCTTATTTCCATGAGACCTCTGGATGGCCCCTCCTCTATGAGACAAATCCTGACTTCACCACCACCTACCAGATGTTGGGCATAAACACAAATGTCACTAATATCCATCTTCGGGATGGGTTGTTGTGTCATCTGGGCCATCTCTATGTTCCATCAAGCAAGCAAGCGAAGCTAATTTGGGAATCCCACTTCATTTGGGTGGTAGGACACTTCAGCGTAGAAAAGATAGTGACAGTGTTGCAACAACATTTCTACTGGTTGAAACTTCGATAGGATGTCAGAAATTATATAAGTTTCATCATTGCATGTGTTATTGCAAAACCGGCCACTAAGAAACAAGTCCTACACACCCATCTTCCTACTCCTGACAGGCCCTGGGAATCCATCTCAATGGAATACATGTCAAGCCTTCCATCCACCAAGCGGGTAAATGACTATGTTTTTGTGGTTTTTGATCACTTTTCCAAGATGATGATTATGGTCACTTGCAAGAATAACATTACAATGGAGGTCACTACCAACCTCTTTTTTGAACGAGTGTGGGTACATTTTTGGATACCACAAACCATTATCTCATATTGGGATAGTTGGTTCCTTAGCACATTATGGTCGAGCCTCTAGTCACTACTGGACACCAAGCTCACCAAATGCACTGCCTTCCACCCCCAGAGGAATGGCCAAATTGAGGTCGTTGATCGAATGATCGTCCATATCCTGTGCATGTACAATTCCAAGAACCCTTGCACATGGGATGAGATTCCTCCCTATGTTCAACACAACTACAACATATCCATACATATCTCAGTTGACCACAACCCCTTTTAGGTGGGGTTGGGATTTCAACCATTGGTTCCCATGGATGTTTCACTACCCCTTGTGGCCACCCAGGATGACTCGTCCCATGCACAACCTGAAGATGACAAATCCGACTTCATTGAGCAGATCCACCACAGCCACCAACAGGTTCAGGATATTTTACAGAAGTCTAATTCCAAGTACAAGCAACGCCATGATCAACATTGGGTGCAACACAACTTTCAGGTGGGAGACAAAGTTTGGTTGCACTTGCAGAAAGAAAACTTTACAAGGCCCCATCAGAAGCTTTGTCCACTCCTTTATGGACCTTACACCATCACCAAGGTTGTGGGTGACAATGATTTTGAGCTCAACATTCACTCATTCCTTGGCTTGCACACAGTGTTCAATGTGGATCTCCTTCAGGCATATTTACCACCATTATTGGACACCTTAGAGATAGTCGAATAGTTGACACCAATAGAGCCCAACCATGAATGCATGGAACGAGAATCCACTGATTAGATCATGTACACACAGTTCAATGGAACTCTCCAATAGAGGATCCAGTTTTATTAGGTTGTCAAACCAGGGTAGCTCCTGCACCAAGGCAAGTGGCTCACCCGAGGCTAAATTCAAAAGAAATTTCCTCATCTTATGGAGGAACTCAATGCAATGGAGACCATTTTTTCCTAAGGGGGGGGGATTGATCCATATGGATATCATTGACCACCCACCTATTCCAACTGGCTCACTTACATATTTCATCTTGGTACTTTCAGTTTTCATATTAGCAGTTTTTTCCCATTTTTTGGGTCCTGAACTTCTGGGGCCATTTTGAGGCCCTAAATTGCATTTTTAGGGCTTGCCACAGTAGAACTATAGATGGAGTTCGATTTTGATGGCATAATGTGTATTCCTCAGATATACCTTTCCAATGGGATATTGTGTGCCTAAAACGGAGATCATATGCAAACGTTACGACCTTGGGAAGTTGATGTACTAACTTACCCCAAGGGGGCCCACATGACTTTTGGTGCTTCATCTCTTAGGGTTAGGTTTTTGGATGTCTAGGGTTGTGGCATTCATATTTGATGTAAAAATGTCTTTCTAGACTCATTATATGCATCTTCTTGCAAATGAGCACAGTCGTCACATCTCTTCTCATAGATAAGTCGCCACCATTCTAGCAAGCTTGTTTTCAATCTACATTTTACAGTTTCAACATATTTTTTTATTGAATAGAAGCCATTTTTATTGTATCTTTGTTATTGTTCCTGGTGTTTCTATGTTAATAATAATAATAAAAAAAAAAAAATCATTTCATTATGCTCATAAAATTTGGATCAATCCTCAGCTAGATAAAACCTCCTACAATATGTATTAAATTTTGAATGGAAATATCTTAAAGATGGTATACTTTTAGCAGACAAACCTTTATACCATATCCTTGCATCTCTTTCAATGGACATCATAAAAATTTGCATTATCACATCTTCATGAAAAATTTCATGTTGATAAACAGAGATGTGAAAAACCTTTAAATGATTCCTATGGTTATCTTCATCTTCTCCTTAAAAAATAGGAAGGTGTTTTAAGAATTATTCAACATCATGTATAAGATTTGGAAATCCATGCTCAACAAAGAATTTAAATGGATCATACCTTATAGATACTCAATAATTCACCATAAAAAATGTAGTGGAGTAGCGAATTGAAATTTTTCTTCTTAAGATCTTCTTAAAAAGAATCCAACAACTTGTTGTTCTATTCTTGTTCACCACCAAGAATTGAAACCTTGTCAATGTCATTTTCCAAGAAAATAAACCTTTCAATTTCTCTCCCCAATAATGGTGCCAAAATGGATGTTTCTCCTTAGGTTGTTCCTAGTTGGGGAATAGTGCCAAGGCACACTTTGGAGGTTTTTAAAACCTCCCTTCTTTAGGCCTCAAGCTGGCTCTTGGGATAGAAGGGGTAACCCTCAAATATGTTCAACTACTAGCTAAACAGTGTCACTTCAGAAATAACACTCTTATGCAAATTCCAATGCCATATTTTAGTGATTGTGAGGTAAAATGTTGTTGGAGGAACAATGCAAACTAGACACAACAACTCTATCCAAATATTTAGAACATGTCCTTTCCATTAGGTACCATTATCTCATATTGTGGAAATATTAAGTTGATTTGATGGAAGATGCAAAAGAAGTTAGAATATGACGTATTTCTCAAGTACCCACGAGAATGGAATTACAGTCCTTGGCACCCAAATAATACATAGGAATATCATATATGTTAATGAAGGTTCAAAAATCATGGAATATATAGCGATCGATCCCTCATAAAATTCATGGAATGCAATTTCATAAATCAACTATTTCTAATATGTTAAAATAAGTACATGCCCTCATGGAGAAATTGGAAGAGATTTGTTTCTTCCCTAACACAAGGACGTATAGTATTCTTATGGAATTGCATGCTCAAAATGACAATATTGATGAAGTATTTTGTTACTTCACAAAGATGACGGGTTGTCAAACAGTTTTACATGCATTTTGTATTAAATACATGGTCAGTAAAGTAGAAGCTATTTTTAAATATATGAATGCATTGGGTATTCATGTGGATGAGGATTCTCAATCAACTACTATTAGCATGTATAATAATCTCAGGATGCTTAAGAAAGCATGTGCAAGGTTTCAAAGGTTCTATCTTGTTAGAAAAATGAGTTGTGAATGTTATGCTGCCAATATTGATGCATATGGGGAATAGGGTTATTGGTTAGAAGTTGAAAAGGTGTTTAAGTGAAATCATGAAAGAGGGAAAACTCAAATTGTATTATAGGTTGATGCATGATCAAGGCTTATGGAATTGCAAAATCCCATGATAAGGTTCAAAATCGACATTCAAGGGGTATGGAATTGCAAAATCCCATGAAAAGGTTCAATGGAGGTTCAAGGGGTTTCACCTGACATATGCATATATATTTCTATCATTTAGATACTTGCAAATATGTTTCTATCATTTAGATTCTTGTGAATTCGTGATTTCTAGATGAATCAGAACACTTTATTACCAAAATGTAGGAAGTAAGGTTTGTGCCTAACTGTGCATCATTTAATGTAGCTATTTCTACCTTTGGAACATTGGTTCAAGTTTTAAAGGACAAGAATATGTTTGAAAAGATGGTTAAAGAAAGTGGGGATACTAATGTTTTCATTTATGGTGCCTTGATAAATGAAAAAATTAGTGGAACAAAAATGCCAATAAATTCCCCTCTATGTTCTACAAATTTCACTCTATATTCTAGGATAAGTGGGACACTTCATACATGAGGTGTCAAAATTCCTCAAGCAATATAGAAGGATCCAAAATGCCTCAAAAGTTAAGGGTCTCAAAATTCAATGAAAAGGTTTCCATGTCGAAAAGCTCGGCGAGAGCTCTTTGTCGTCGCTTGAACGGGATCAAACAAACTCTGTATGATGAATATATCGTGATATGAAGTTTTTATCAAACACGGAAAAAGGGAGTATAGAGGATACTTGGTCATTCGTACAGGTTATGTGGAAGGCTCAAAAGATGACTCGTGGAATTCCATACCTATTGATGTGGAAGTCCATACATACATGTGGTAGGTTGAGTAGTGGACATGTGGCAGATGCAGGTGACATGGTAGCAGAGTCAATGATTGAGTTGGCAAGTGATGTGGCACCCATTTGGTAGGTGACATGGCACAGGATAATTAGAGGCTACCACGTGACAACCTCTAAATGACCGAGAAGTTTCCAATTCAAAAATGGAAAAAGGGGCAGTCAGTGTAATCGAACCCCTAACCTCTAACATATGGTCACAACCACTTAACCAATAAGTTAACCATTGAATCTTAGAAACTGTTTTTGATATTCTATAGTTAAAGTATTTGTGATGGATATGATAAAGGGAGGAGCTCTATAGGTTTGACCCCATGACCTCTACCTCTACCTCTATCAATAGTTAAACCTCATCCACTTGCCAACATGCCAACCATTCATTCCTTGTTGGATAGTTCAAAGTTTTGGGTTTTGATTCCAAAATATTGCATGGCTAAGAAATATCAACAACCCATGGGTTTGACCCTAGGGTTGTTGGGTCCCAATTCCTTAAAACAAAGATTAATAACATTGCACCAAACCATGGACCTCAGAACCAAAGTGCAAGAGTTTCATAGTAAGTTGTATTTTCTTTGTATCATGGATTCAAAAGGGTTGAGCACCTTCTTTTTATTGCAGACTACATATATGGCACACAGTTCAAGACTATTTGGCACATAATTTGAGACTATATTACATGTAGTTCAAGACTATTTGACACACAGGTCGAGGAAGAAAGGTTTTGTTGAGGCCAGGAGGCACTTCTAAGAATAGAGGGTTTCTTATACTCAAAAGCATAAGAATTTCGAGACAATTCTAATGGTGATGAGTTTGCTAGGATTTGAGCAACAGAATTGACAGCTTACTTCAGAAATTGAAGTTTGATGTATTTAGACAATTTTGCTTCATTAATCAAAGAGGATTTTTCTTGTAATTGTTGAGATATATGAGCTTGTAAGCCCTCTTGGATAATTGTAAAAGGGAGAGATAAATTTTCCAAGGCTTTTGAAATCCATTGTAATACAACAAGAAGAAGACCAGCTTTGAGTTGAATACTTTTGATGTGATTTTCCATTCTATATCATAATAGAAGAGGCCACTCCCATTGGAAGCGGACCCAAGGATGTAGCCCATACTAGGTGAACTCCATCATCATCTCCTTGTGTCTTTATCGTTCTTTTGTTGCTCATTTTTGCTCATAATATTATTAAGTAGTTCTTTTGTCTTGGTTTCCACACTTCTTAAAGCAATTAAATCATTGACTAATTGAGTAAAAGATCTAGTCATCAAGACATCTCATATTCATTTATATTGTGGCAAATAAATTATACTAAAGAAGGTTGGAAATTAGCATGCAAGAGTGGATAAATGATAGAATTGAATACTTTGTAGGGGTTGGAATTTTTCAACCTATAGATTGATCTTTTTGAAATCCCAATGGGCCATTGTATTGACTGAAGATCAAGAAACCTACTTGAGGGTTCACCCCTCATTTGTAGAATTTATATTTATTTCTCAGATTATGCATACATTTTTTCACAATGTTTTTATGTATGTTCACAATTGTAGCTCTAGAGTAGTTTTCTCTATTATTCACAGTCATTAGAGAGCAGGATTGTACAATAGATTGCCTTTTATGCTTACATATTTGTATGAGATTCAAAACTTTATTTGCATCCCATGATATATAATATTCTTCTGCATTTTTGAAGTGAATGTGTGTACAATGATTTGAGTATGGTTAAGAAGTTCCAAGCAAATACCAAGCTATGATATCACTATCATTTTGTCTTGCATAATGAATTCTCTTTCATGTCTTGCAGTGGAGTTGTGAAGTGAAATTTTTCTTCTTAAGATCTTCTTAAAAAGAATCCAACAACTTCTTGTTCTATTATTGTTCACCACCAAGAATCGGAACCTTGTCAATGTGTAAGGTAGCTAGAGAGGT
>CBVK0100413644.1:0-19450 GCA_900067695.1 Picea abies
ACTGCGACAGTCGCTCACGATGATTCTAAGGGGCGCGCAATAAGGCGGGGTCCTTATTCCTTAGAGCCCTTAGTCTCCCACAAGATTCACCTGGCGGAGTGTTGACTCCAGAGGTTATAGAGTCTACCAATCTGTCAAGCCAGCGAGTGGCACCCTTGGAGCACATGGTGCGTCCTGAAGGGCACATCGCGCAACAGAAGAGACTGAGGCGAGTGGCACCCTTGGAGCACATGGTGCATCCTGAAGGGCACATCGCGCGACAGAAGAGACCGAGGCGAGTGGCACCCTTGGAGCACGTAGTGTGTCCTGAAGGGCACGTCGCTTTGAGGATGATGATGAGACCGCCTAGACGACCCTGAGACCTTAGCACATGATAATTCTTAAAACGACCCCCCCTAATTAATTTGTCTCCCTGATCAATTCAAACCTAGATTAAAACGTCTCTAAGATAAATTGACCAGCCCTAAGAAAAGATCCCCAAAAATAAACCTAGGGCGTAAACTAACACCCACCTAGGAGTTAATTAAAAACTTCAAAAAAAAAGGAGAAAAAGGGGGTAAAAGTAATGAGAGGGTCAATTTAAGCAAAACCCTTGGTGTTTAATTTCAAGGGGAATTAAAAAAGTATTAAAGAGGGGAGTATAAATTGGGATTTAAAAAATATATATATAATAATAATAATATAAATATTTGTTTATTTTGAAAAGAAGTTTAAGCGCATTTATCCTTGGGGGGGTTTTAACAAAAATTTAATATTAATAAATAATGTATGGAGAGAAAGAAAAGGGAAAATAAAAATAAAAATAAAATAAATTAAGGAAACTTATAAAAATTGGAAAGTAGGAGACATTGGGGAAAAAGCGAAAAAGAATCATCATTTAAGTAATTACTAATTCCAGAAGCATCATTCTAGGAAAGAGAATAAAAGCAAGAGGGGATCTAGGAACCCTAGGAGAAATTTAAGGAGCAATTTTGGTGGTGTGAGGGAAATTAGATTTTTAATTAATAAACATAAATTAATTATTGGAGAACCCTAGGGATGAGTGACACTTGGACGGCGGAGATTGATTGGAGGATTTATCATTAAAAATTAATTAATTAATAATCAGGAAAGTAGGTGGGTCTCATTTGGCTATAAATGAAAGGGAAAGGAAGGAAGAAGGGGATGAACGGTGAGCGTAACGTTACGCTACCGAATTGTGGTTTGACGGATTTTCTTGTGAGGAGTTGGGTGTAAGCTCAGCTTGTTGGAGTGGTAGCTCAGCCGTTGAGGCGAGCTGAGATGCTAGCGTTATATTCTGGTTCTTGTGTGGCCCCTTTGCGGCTAGGGGGGCTAAGGGGGAAGCAGAGTACCCCTAGCGTTTGGCTGGGAGGTACCGGTGAGCCTTTAGCGGTTGGCAAGCGGGTGCGGCAGGGAGCGCGGGACACGGCATGGAGTGCGGGACGTCGTCAGTGGAAAGTGAAAGGCAACGGTATGGTTTTAATTGGTGAAATATAATGCAGTTTATCTTATGCAAAATTTAATGTTATTGATATCAGAGTATTTCGGAAATTGTTGTAATTACTGTCGTTTGCATTCTGGATGTTGTTGTATTGTCATCACTTGCCTCCTAAATTTTTTCCGAGATTTAGAGTAGTATATTCTGTCCTGATTCCTCAGACTCCCAAATCCTTGTCATCTCTCACAATCCTTTGGTCTCTGGACTTTTGTGTTCTCTTTCCGAATGGGTTTTATCGTTGGGACATTTTCAAATCTTGTAAAGTGTTGGGACCATTTCCAATTTTTGTAAATCGTTGGGGGCACCTTCAATTTTTGTAATTCGTTGGGGCTTGTTCTAATATTTTTCAGTAGTAATCGTTGGGGTTTTTCGTTTACAGCATAGAAGCAAGTTGCTGAGCAATAGTCCTGTTGTACTTGTAAATTGCCTGGCAATCCTTTCGTTTTTTTTTTTGGGGGTTGTGTTGCGGTGAACTCGGGGGCGAGTTGTCATCCTGTCCCTGTGCTCATTCTGGCGAATTCTGAACGCTGTAGAGGTTCATCGATCCAGAACCTTTAAAATCCGTTGGCCCTTCCCTCCTTTTTGAGCCTGTAAAAACATCCAGCACTTGGTATTCCTTTAGCATTCGTTGTAACTGCCGGATCTGTGCTTAAACTTCTGGCTCATCTTATTGGGCGTTGATGTTTACTGTGGGCGTCAATTTTTGGGCGATCTGCAGTTGCGTGTATGTGCGTATTTCCTTGCTTCAATGTTTTGGGGCGTTGGCCTTCGCTCTACAGAGTTCTCTCCCCAACTGGCTCCCTTTTACACCGCGTTTGATTCATGGCGTCCTTAAGGTACTGCAACTCTTGGCACTCTGCACGCAATTTTTGAATTCCATCGCCTCTGATGTATATATGGTCTGTGTTATTTTTGGGTCTGTTCCCCTTTCTGACAGTGGCGCAGAGTCATCACAACCGCTGCCCACCGTTTGACTGTTCTCGTAAATGCTAATCGTAATTTCCGTCTGTCGATGATTCCTTGCTTACCAGGTTGAGATTTCTTGTCAATGGTTATTTCACCTTTAATTTTCGTCGGGGTTACTTAATTTATCGTGCCTAAAATTTTTCCATTAAATCCTGAGGTTGTCGTTGGCATTTATTCAAAAATAAATTACTGACCTTCGTTGGAAGGCTGAATAATAAACGAACCAGTTAGGTTCTGTCTAACGGATTTGTTGTTTAATTTAGACGGCGGATATTACACCGGCTCCATGATTAAATCATGTTATTCACGTTACCTCTATCATTAAGGAAGGAGTGGAATAGTTAGAAGTTGAACCGTTGACGAACAACCCCGCCACCTGACTGATATAAATAAAATAACACGTAAAACAGATGTCCTTCGATCTAATTATCGGAGCTTAACATTCTACAGCCTTACGGCCTCTCTCCTGGAGCTGTCCCTTGATTTAGTTAATACCAGAACCCCGATTTCGTGCATTCAGAAGGACGTAGAATCAATGTCTTTTAACTAACGGTTTGTGGACACAAACTTATGCTGGATGCTGGGATTGCCGCCTGGCTGCCTTAATTTTAAACCAATTACAGAAAATTCCCTTCAATCGAGTAAATGGGACTGCCAATCCCTAGCCTCATGGCATGCCTTAGTGGCTTGCCCTTGAATGGTTACAGGTCTTTTATCTTGAATTGCTAAATGCGCAGAAGGAGAGTTATTGCATGGTCACTAAGTAGGAGATTAATTAATTGATTTTCTATTCATTACAATTGTCCACTTAGCGAAGGGACAGTTTTAACCACAATTTGGGAAGTTGTTGTTTCTATTTATAAAAGTCTTCAGTACTAGTATATCAACCTTTTAGATGTATTTGTTTCTAATTTAGGGGCATCTAAGCTATAGGATAGTAGGTAAATCCTTTAGTAACTTAAATATTGTTTTTTCTTTAAATGTCCGTTTAAAGGTTGTTAGGTTCCCTTAATGTGTCATTTAATATTGTTATGTTTATACTATTAATATGTTATGTACAACTTAGGGACCCTTAAGCTAATGGATAGGAGGTAAATCCTTTTAATAACTTAATATTGGTAGGTTCTCTAAAGGTTACCTTAAAGGTTCTTTTAATGGAGGTTGTATCATTATGGACATGATGTTTGGTGTAGTTTTTATTTATTTATTCGACCTTAGGGACAAATAATTTAGATTTGATGATTGTCCTTTTAATTATTGTTGTTTAGATGTGACATCTTGATTTTCTCATCTTCATACAGAGCCCCTTTTTAAATACGGTTTTCTTTTTAATAATGTCACTTAAGGTAATGTATTTGGTTGTATCTTGTCATTGTAAATAGGATAATTTCAATAATGTCATTTAAATGTATGATAAGGGTTATATCTTGTCATTTTAAATAGTATGGTTGTCCCTTTTAACCACTGCTTTAATTAGTGACATTTTTAATATGGTAATTAGCATGACTTGTCATTTTTAAATAGGAGGGTTCATTCCTATATTTATGTGAGTGTATATTGATATTGGGACATATGCTTTAATTACAATGTCACTTGTCCTCTAAATACGGATAAACTAGGTTGATATCTTAATTACTTTTACATAGGGTCCCTCCTAGTTATTTAATTAAGGTCATTTAATTACAATACAATGATGAGTATAACCATGGAAAGTTTATGAAGTCCTTTACCAATATTATCGCATTTGTTTTTAATTACTCGAATCAACTTAGGGGTTTCATTCTCATATAGATTATCTACCCTTGTTTTTAATCACTTGATTCAACTTATATCTTGCATCCTTATATAGATCATCTACGAAGGTTCATGATTGATACCTTCAGGTGGGAAATTATTGTAAGAAGGCTTTTCACACTTTGTGTTTGGTAGAAGAACATCTCTCTCTCTCAATCTGTTCGTTGTTAATAATTCCTTGTGTCTATGTGTCCTTAGTGTCTTCCATTTGAAGCTTTCTTGTTTTAACCTGGGGATAAGGCCAGCAGCCTGTGTGAACGTTAGTTGAACTTTGGTTCTACGTCTAACTAGTAATACTCAAAGCCCTCCCTTTCTGTGTTAAAAAGGAAATAGTCCAAATGGATCTTTGTCCGTCAGGTCTGTAAGCCTTGGTGATTGTTATCTTGAATATTGTCATGTCGTATGTTTGAGTAATAAGTATGGCGGCCTGTCCTGGACTTATGTAACCTACTTACCCAAGTTAGTATATTAGGTTGTTGTTCTTGTGATTAATGTTGAAATTGTGTTCTGTGGTCGGAGTCCTCTTGTCACGCGTCCTCCGTAAGGAGCGCAGTTGTTCTTCTTATGGATGTTGTACTTGACCGTGGTCAGTTGGTCGCTTGGTCTGTTATGTCGGGCGGGATGTAGACACCTCCATGTTCCTCAGAATAGTCGCCAGCCCTGAGACCTTAAATGGTTAAAGACAATGGGAAACTGGGCTTGAGCGTTGATTATGTGTCTTGGGGGTCCTAACCTTGCAGGGTAGGATGGGCGGGAGGTCAGTCATTTTTAGCAGTCAGTTTGGCTTGTCGTGTGATCATCATTTATGCCTGTGGTCACGTATCGTGTGTCCTGGTCATACTCTTATGTTCTTCCTGGTTGCGTCGTATCGTCGTCAGGTGGCGACGCAGATTCGAGTGGACTGTAGTTGTCTCCTTGTACATACGCACACACACACTTCAAAAAAAAAAAATTTGCACCTATCTTTAGAATGATTGTCGTAACGAGGTAGTTCGTTACACTAAGCACCATGTACACAATCACTATTGGTACAACATGCTAGTAGTAAAAATAATTTAAAATTTGCAAGCATCAGCCAAAATCGTGAGACTTAGTGGCTAAATAGTGCCATTCCTCCATACCTTTGTTCCAAAAAGGAACTTTTAATCTTCCATAATAGCTTATTCTTCAAGTGGGATGTAATAGTACCCATCGTAACTAGTTCTTACAATGTACAAAGGAGGAGACTCGAATTATCGAGTAGGAGAAAGCGTAGCACCTTCAAAACCGTAAAGTACAAATCATGTTGTTGAATTTTCTTAACAAGTGTTCTCTATTCATGGACAAGTGCTTATTCCTATGACAACACCCATCTTTAATAGAAATTAAATAGAGCTAATGTCAAGTGTGAGGATTTTGACAATAATTGTTTTTTAAAAAACTATAAGGTTAACTAAGCCAAACAAAATAAAATAAAAAATCATGTATGGGAGTAATACTTTTTGAAATAATGTTGATCACAAGTGTAATGGTCAAGTGTCTAACTAACAACAAGGTATTCTTAGCCATAGTCGTACTCCACTAACAAAGTTACCAATTTAACGAGAACTTTTTAGAGGTATTGTTTTTTCAGAGTGGTTATTTTTACCCCTAAATAAAAAAGTGGTGTTACTGGTAGCACCCTTATTTTATGGTGGTTAAAATTTAGACTTATCGCGTTGACAACTGATATCATTGCGGACAAAAACTTTAAAATTTAACCTCGAATCAAAAAGTGATGCTACTAGTAGCACTCATTTTCTTTTTGGAGTTGAAATTATAACTTGATTGAAACTGTGCCCTTGACAATTAATACCATCGTCAATAAACAACTCAAAATTGACTCCCAAATCATTGTCTAGATTTTTATTTTTTTAAATTTACATAAAAAAAAATTCAATTTAGTTTTTAAAAATTAAAAAAAAAAACACCCGTTTTAAAAACAAAAACTCTACCCCATTTTTTTTTTTTAAATTAAAAACTAAAAAAAAAAAAATTAAAATAAAATAAAATAAACCAAGTTATATAAAAAGATTAAAGAAAAACTTAAAAAATATGTAAAAACTAAAAAGGAAAAAAATTAAAACAATTAAAATATGAAATATTAAAATGAATTTGAAATATATATATATATATATATATATATATATATAATTTCAATTTCTTTAAATTATATATTTTAATTTTTTTAAGTTCTTTTTATAATTTCTTTTTATATGAAAATTTTTAAATTGTTTTTAAAATATATATGTTTTTATTTTTATTTTTCATCTTAGTTTTTAAAGTTTTAGATTAGGTATTTTTAATATTTTTTTAATAAGTTTTTTATTTTAATTTTTTTATTTTAATTTCATTTTTTAAAGCATTTTTTGAGTTTTTTTTTTATAAGATTCAAGAGTTTTTTTATTATTCTTTAAAAAAAATACATATATATTTTTTTAAATTATTGTTTTTTGGGAAATTTTAAATTGTTTTTATATGATTTTATTTATTTTTATTTTTTTAATGGATTTTTTTTCGAAATTTGGATTTTGAATATATTTTTTTAAATGTGTTTTTTTCTTCGTTTAAAAAAAATTTGCGAAGATTTTCTCCTTTTTATTTATTTATTTTTTAATGTAAAAAAATAGTTAGTAAATAGATTTTGAAGTGACCATTTAGTATCCAATTTTGGTTTTTTTTGCATAGGGATCTATTGTCAAAGACACAGTTTCAATTAGGTCGTAATGAGCCATAATTTTCAAGTTTAGAATTTTTTTTCTTTAGTTATCACCACTTTTTTATTAAGGTGTTGATTTTAAGGTTTTTCTGAGCAAATATTTGAGTTTTATGGTCATGCTTGAAATTTTTTATAATTTTAACCCACGTTAGAAAAAATGGTGCTACCAATAGCACCACTTTTTTATTAGGGGGTTGATTTTAATGTTTTTTATGCAAAAATATGGGTTTTAAGGGCTAAAGTTCTCGTTTTGAGGTCACAGTTCTCATTAATTCATTAACTTTGTTCACTTCATTTGAGTTTAAAGAGGAGCAATGCTCATACTGAATAAGATCCATTGCTTGAGGGAATAAGACAAAAATAAAAGGATAACGTCAAAGATAGCTCATTGGCGAGATGAATTATCTCGGCCTTGTTAGATGGAGTGGCTATGGAGAAGAGGTTATAGCTCTTTAGGTAAAATTGTTGAGTGTATCAAAGAATTATGGAATCCTATACTTGTTAAACCATTGTATCATTCTATAATCTTAGGGACCACCGACACTATCAAACTCTATGTTTTTTCTTCTTCTTTTTTATCTCCAATATCAGGAGACTTAGTGGGTGGAACCAACTTGAAGTTAGGAACAGGATCTTAGAAGAGAGTTCCTAAAAGACATTTCTTCCACAAGAACTTGGGAGTGGGTTTGAAAAAAGAAACTTCTTCATAAGGAATATGGGTCATACCCACACAATTGATGGGGTTATTTAGGTATCCCCCTGCTTATTGATAGCCAAGGAGATAGTTTAAAAGGAGATTGAAATATTTTCTTCAATGAGGCTTGAAGCTTGCACATCTCAAGAAAGGATCCAATGTCAAGGATGGATGAATCAATGTTTGGTTGTCAGCATACCAATAATGAAAAGAATATCAAAATCATAAATCTTCTTGCTCCATGTTTCCACCCACTCTTCTAATCTCCCTACAAATATCTTCTCGATAGGATAGTGGGATGTAACAATACCCATTGTAACTAGTTCTTACGAAGTACAAAGGAGAAGACTCAGATTATCGAGCGGGAGAAAGCGTATCAACTTCATAACTACAAGGCACGAAGCACATTGGTAAAGCTGCTTGACAATTGTTGGTAAAGTTGCTTGACAAGTGTTCTCTACTCATGGATAGGTTCTTATTTCTATGACAACACTTGTCATTAATAGGCATTAAATAGAAATAGCTTCTAGTGCGAGAATTTAGACAATAAATAATTAAAAATAAAAACTAAAACTATAAGGGTAATTAAGCGACAAAAAATAAAATAAAAAATTGTGCAGGGGAGTAATACTTTTTGAAATCATATTGATGAAAAATGAAATGGCCAAGTGTTTAAGCATCAACCAGGTATCCCTAGCACTATCCATGCACCACTTCATTTGGGTTGAAGCAGGAGAAACTCCCTTACTAAATAGGATCCATTACTTAAGGGTGCGATATAGAATTGAAAGGTTGTTGACAGAGATAACTCATTGATGAGATGGCTTCTCCATGCCTTGCTGGATGGGGTGGATATGGAAGATAAGTTGCATCACTTTAGATATAATTGAATAATTGTATCTCAACTCACCCTTCAATGCATTTCACTCCCTTGGTTTGTTCTGAAATATACATTTTTTGGGTTTGCAACCTATAACATTTGTGTCTAAAATTGAATTACTCTTATCCTCCATAAAGAAACATCATTTTGTAGTGTGATTTTAGTGGTCGTAGTAGTATCTACATTTATGAAATAATATATGAGGTGTAGTGATTGCCAATACTCATGGATATGGGTCATAGATTAATGACTTACACTACACAGTTAATCCCAAAAAATGATATCTAATATGTTGCACTGTGGAAGCCCCTCTATGCTTAGATTGCCAATTTTTTTATTATATATATATCCAATGGAACTTGTGAATTCTCTGAACTAGACTTGTTTTGTTTACATGAAGTACCTTGAAAGCATGAGTTAGGTAGCTTCACCTAATTCATAAATTCTCATTTTCCCTACCAAAATATTACATACAATTCCTTCATTGTTATTTCTTTTCCATCTCTATTTATTCCCTAAAACAACCAACCACATCAAAAAAATCATATGAAGAAACCCATTCTTCATATATCCTTTGAAATATCATGTCATGTCATCTAAAGTTCATGGTTTTAAGACAATGGGTACATACATACCTTGTATACAAGGCTAAAGCATCTTTGTATAATTATGTTGTTTTCATGAAAAATATCCATTTCTTTTATGAGTGATTCTAAGGTGAAAATAATTATCTCCTTCCTCAGTAGCGTCAATTCAATATCATAATTTTTAGGGATTTCTATTTAGAAGAAAAAGTGAACATAAAGACTCTAATTTCATTGGATAACATAAATTTAGTTGTGTGAAACAAAGGTCAAAATCGTAGATTCTACCTTCCATATTCACATGATGGGTCAAACAAAGGTTAAAATCGTAGATTCTACCTTCCATATTCACATGATGGGTCACTAGCCTTTGTGAAGTCACTTAATTAAATTTGCTCCTCATGGAAAATAGACAGACCATTAATGCTAGAATCATGCCTCCTACAATCCCTGAGTATTATGGGTAATATTTTTGCAAGGGAACCTTCTGTATAGAAAATGATGAACATATTTTAATATTATGTACAAAATATGGAACAACCAAGTTGTATAATCCATGTAAGATGAAAATCATAAATCTCAATTCAACATAAAGAGATTTTATGTACGTTACTTGACATGGTTGGTGAAGTTCCACTCATAAGAGAAGTCTGGTCAGGTCCTATTAAAGGGTTTGGTTCAGAGGATGAAGGTGGAATAGTACCAAAAAAGGGGTATATTTCATATCTGATCCATATTGGATCATCATATATTTTTTCATCTATCTTGGTAATTTCCAGGTGGAAAAAAATTGGAGGAATCGTCTTGAGGGGCCATTTTAGTGGCAGGTTCTAGTTTGGAAAATTGGGATCAAGAGCCTTCCAGATCCATTTTGCGACATTAAACCGAGGTCCAAAACCTTCCAGAGCTAGAACAACGCGTGGGACTAATCATGAAAACAATATGACACAAACCCCTATTCGGGATTGGGATCCAAAGGTGGTTGAAACAATACCTATAAATAAAGAAGATAATCAGGCTCCAAAACAAACATAGGGCATCTAGAGATCACATATCTCATGATATGATGGATGACTACATAGATTCAAGGCACTCAAAAAATGTTAGTAGGCATCAACATTCACCTAGACATTCATCAAAAGAGCACCTACATCTTCAAAATCAAGAGTAGCCCATGTAGATCCCCTGACAGACATCAAATGAGAATGCCTGAGTTAGATAGTTTGCAAGGAGAGCTCAAGATGCTCAAGCCACCCACATTTGATGGAGAGAATAGGAAGGGTGAAGAATCTAAAGCCTAATATTTTGGCATGAGAAAATATTTCCAATTGCACAATTATTCATCAAACATGGAAGCAAATATTTCCATATATCATTTTTATGGGAAAGCTTCCATGTGGTGGGACTAGTTGAATCAAGTTAAGAATATTAACAAGAATATAATTTCTTGGAATCATTTAAAGAAATACTTCTAGCAAAATTACTTGTTAGAGAACTATTATGACAAGAAAATGCAAGAATTCTTTGAGCTTAAATTAAGAAACATGACCATGGAATAGTATGAGAAGAAATTGTTGGAGATTCTAAGGTATTTAAATTTCATCAAGGATGAGAAGGTTAAAATTCATAAATTTCTAAGTGGATTTCCATCATTTTACAAGGATAAAATTCAGTTTGATAAGCCCAAGAATTTGGAAGAATCCATGAGAAAACATAAGTATTTGCATGAGCATAGTAAGGCAAGGATAAATTTTGAAATAGCTTGGGATGAAAAAAAGAAAGGAAATATGGATCAGAGGAAGAAAGGATTCAAGCCACATTTCTTTAGGAATAGTTAAAAGTCATATAGGAAAGGGAAACAAGCACCAAATGAGCCCATTATGACAAATTATTTGGGAAAAGGGATGATACAATAGACCATGAAGTGTTTGGGATGTAAAGGAGACCACGCATAGAAATATTGTCCTCATAAAGGAGATAGGATGAGGACTGCATGTAAACTTTAGGAAGTTGATAGATTGGAAGACATAGGCAGGAGCATGAAAAGGATTTATGAAGCGTTGGACAATAGATAAGTAAACTATGAATCCCACATGATTGAAGTGGAAGGTAAGATCGATAATAAACCCATAGCTATTTTGATTGATTATGGATATAGTCATATCTATATAGATCCTAATATGGTTGAAATATTTAAATTGAAGAGATGTAAGCATGAAAGTATTGGTTGGTTCAGCTAGACACTAGAACCAAGAGAAGAATCAATGAGTTGGTCAAGGATTTCCCAGTGAACATGAATGGAGTCAACACTAAGGTTGATTTGAGCATCATATCACTTGGGTCCTATGATTATTTGATTGATATGGATTGGTTGGAAAAGCATCATGTTGTCCTATATTGCTACAATAAGGATTTCACATGTCTTGATGAGGAAGGGAATTCAAGGAAAGTGAAAGGTATTCCAAGGCTTATATTTGTCCAAGAGATTTCAACATTGCATATAAAAGAAGTTTTAGAAAAGTGTTCCAAATATATGCAGCCCATATGGAAGATCCAACAAAGGATAAGGAGCCAAATATTGAAGACTACTTAGTTCTGAAAGAGCATGAAGATGTTTTTAGGGAATTGTGGATTTCCACCAAATAGAGACATTGAATTCTCTATTGATTTGATGCTTGGATTTTCCCGAGTGTCCAAGACTCTATACAAAATGAGCACACCAGAACTAAAATAGGTGCATATTTAGCTAGAAGAGTTGTTGAAGAAGAGGTACATACACCCAAGTGTTTCTCCTTGGGGTGCCCCAATTATTGTTTTAAAGAATAAGGATGGAACTCCGGGGTTATGCATTGACTTCATAAAACTGAATAAGGTTACCATAAAGAAAAAGTACCATTTTCCAAGGATTGATGATATTTTTGATCATTTGAAGGGAGAAAAGATATTCTCCAAGATTGACTTGAGATTAGGTTATCATCAAGTAAGAATCCAAGAAGAAGATACTAGCAAGACAAGCTTTTGGACAAGGTATGGTCATTATGAGTTTGTAGTGGTGCCATTTCGGTTGACAAATGCACCCACTACTTTTATGTATCTAATAAATGGAGTGTTCATAGATTACCTAGACAAATTTGTTATCATCGTCTTGGATGATATTCTTATCTACTCCAATACATAGGAGGAGCATGAACAACATTTAAGGATGGTTCTACAATTGTTAAGAAAGCACCAATTGTATGCCAAATTGAGAAAGTGTACTTTTTATTAGACGAAAATCCACTATTTGTTCCACATTTTATCAGAGGATGGCATAATAATGGATCCCGAAAAGAATGAAGAAATCAAAGGTTGGATAGCACCAAAGAATATTTTAGAGGTTAGATAATTTATGGGTCTGGCTAGTTATTACAAGAGATTAATTGTAGGTTTCTCCAAGATTGTAGACCCTATCACTTCCTTATAGGATAAAGGAATAAAATTTGAATGGAATACCAAGTGTGAAGAGATTTTCCAATACTTGAAAGGTTTATTAACCATTGCACCTATTTTGAAGGTTGCAGATCCAAATGAGGAGTTTTCTTGTGTGCATCAATGCATGCAAGGAAGGAATTCATGGATTCCTTACCGAAAATGTGATCCAGGTGTATATCGGTGGCCATCCACCTCTTCCAACTGGCTCAAATACATATTTCATCTTGGCAGTTTCAGTTTTCATCTTGGCAGTTTTTTTCTAGCTTTTCGGGTCCTAAACTTTTGGGGTCGTTTTGAGGACCTAAACAACATTTTTTGGCCTACCACAGTCACACTATCGTCAAAGTCAAATTGTGATGTAATAATGTGTAGTCCTTGGATATACCTTTCCAACGGGTTATCATGTGCCTAAAATGGAGATCGTATGCAAACTTTACGACCTCGGGAAGTTGATGTACCAACTTACCCCAATAGAGCCCACATGACTTTTGGCGCTTCATCTCCTAGGGTTAGGTTTTTGGATGTATAGGGTTTTGGCATTCATGTTTGATGTAAAAATTCCTTTTGAGCTTCATTGTACTCATCGTCTTGCGAATAAGCGTAGCCATCACATCTCTTCTCAGAGATAAGTTGCCACCATTCTAGCAAACTTGTTTCAGTCTGCATTTTACAGTTTCAACATATTTCTTATTTAATAGAAGTCAAGTTTTATTGTACATATGTTATTATCCACTGTGTCTTTGTGTTAATATTATATATCCGTGTCTTCATTTCATTGTGCTCATAAATCTGGATCAGTGGTATCAGAGTGGTCTGCTCCTTGTCATTTTTTAGTGCATGTCCCCAACGAGGTTAGGGTAGAGAGAGTTGAGTCTTGAGCTTGTTTCTCTTGAGGACAATTACTCTCACACGCCCAAGAAAACTTTCATGGCGGGATAAAAGAAGACGAATGGACAAAAGATCCTTTCAAAATGTTGCTCGAGGAATCCCTCGAGTGACAAAGGAATGAGATGATGGACAAATTTTCACAAATCCTTCGATGATTGTTGACAAGAGATGCATCTACCTCAAACGGAGGTGCCACCCCATTCAAGGTACAAATCAATTTTTATATTCCTATATTCGAAGGTTAATAGATTCAGATTCTTTCGATAAATGGTTAAACCTTCTAGAAGGGTATTTTTTTGTCCACAACTTTTCCAATAGAGAAAATATTACATTTGCGCTCCTTAAGGCTGTTCCCCATGTCAAATATTGGTGGGAGACTTTATGTGAGAAAAAAGAAACAGAGGGATATACTGTGTTTGTAGTTGCACCCACTCAGGGTTCCTTCAGGGATTCTATTAAGGAACAATACTAACATGTTGGAATTTAGGATGACTTATTTACAATATGGACCACACTGCAGCAGGAAAGGGACCAAACCGTGCCAGATTTTACCAATGTCTTCCATACCTTGTGCACTAAGCTGGGTATCAAAGAATTTGAGCGACATCTGGTTCTCAAGTACTGCGACAATCTGCATAGATACATCCAAACAGAAATGGAGTTTCTAAACATTTCATCCTTGGGCCCGGCCTATCGATATGTTGTCAAAATCAAGTAGAATCTTAAAAAAAATATGAAACAACTTGGGTTTGCAGACCCCTCACAGTAGAAGCAGTGAAAAGGAGGACCCAACTCGCAGAGCAAAGGGCATAGAAAGGATGGGAATTCTTAGGACAACCAGTCCAAACCACAAAAAAAAAGGATAATGGGAAGAAAAATAAAGACACTGGGAAATGGTGTGAGTTCCATAAGAGCCCCTGGCATAACAATGTTGAATGTCGCTCAAATAATTCATTGGTGGTCGAGGTGAAACCCTTTGAATCAGATGCAAGCTCTGACTTAGAGTCAGAACCAAAAAAAGGGAAATAGATCATTGATGCATAACCTAGTGCCACTGTTGCTACCACCACCAAGGTCCAGCCCGATGAAACTAATGAACCAGAGGAAGGTGAGCACCTATTTCATTCATAGATGTGGGTGAAGGGTACTTCATTTCACTTCATCATTGATAGAGGTAGCTAGATGATCCTCATCTCAACATAGGTCGTCAAGCGATTCGCTCTACCAACATCACCACACTTGTAGTCATACACCATTGGGTGGCTCCGAAAAGGGAGTGATCTCCGCGTCAACCAACAATGTCGCATGGCCTACAACATCAGGCCCTTCAAAGATGAGATATTGTGTGATGTCACCCCCCTTGAAATTTGTGATGTTATTTTGGGCTAACCTTATTTATGGAATCCTCATGTTGTATATGAGTCTAGGCCTCGTAGTGTTATTATTACTTTGGACCTAAGATTATACAGGATATCAGAGGTAGTCCCATCTATTGCCATTTCCTTGATCTCTTCCAAGAAATGAAGGAAGATCATATCTCAGACCGAGAAGTTTGTCTTCTTCGTGATTCGCGCTTAGAGTGAGTGAAAGGTTGCAACCACATCCATGGCCTCCACGACAGGTCTCTCCATGCAGAAAAATCAAGTGGATAAGGTTGTGGAAGAATACAAAGACATCTTCTCCTCACCCACCGGGGTACCTTTGCACTGTCAGGTCAAGCACTCAATTAATCTGACCCATGGTGCACCACTACTGAATGTGCCAGTCTATTGCCACTCTCTATAATAAAATGAGGAAATCAAGCACCAGATCTAAGAGCTACTTGAAAAGGAGAACATCCTCCCAAGATCATCACCTTCTGGAATCCCATTCGTTCTTTTGCAGAAGAAAGACAGGTCTTGATAACTCTGCATTGATTACCGAACCCTAAATAAAATCACATTCAAGAGATGGTACCCAATTTCCCAAATTGAAGATCTCCTTGACCAGCTCAAGGGGGAAAAATAATTCAGTAAGATCGATCTGAAGTCCAGCTACCACCAGGTTCCAATAGATCAAACCGATGTATGGAAGACTTCCTTCAAGTCCAAAAAAGGTATTTTTGAATGGTTGGTCATGCCCTTTGGATTGAAAAATTCCCCAACAACTTTCATGAGGATGATGGATGATATCTTGCAACCTTTAACCAATTATTTTATGGTAGTGTATTTGGATGACATCCTCATCTTCAACAAGAATTGGGTGGAACACTTGCAACACATTCAATGAGTTCTACACACTTTGCGACAACACAAGCTATACGAAAAATTCAAAAAATGTTGCTTCAGCATGAACAAGGTCCAATACATAGGCTACACTGTTGATGAGCATGGGATGCATGTTGATCCAACCAAATTCCAGGTCATCTGTGATTATCCATCCCCGACCACACTCACTGAGCTCCGAAACTTCTTAGGCCTTGCTAATTTCTATCACCGATTCGTTTTGGGATTCTCCCACATTGCATGGGCCCTTAACCAAGTGACTAGGGGTGGTGGAAATAAAAAAATTGTGTGGATCCAGTCGAAACAAAAAACATTCGATGATTTGAAGCAACGCTTGTGCTCAGCCTCAATGCTCTCACTACCCAACCTACAACAGTCGTTTGATATTGAAAAAAATGTTTCAAACTATGTTGTGGGTGCAATTCTCACTCATCATGAACATCCTATGGCCTATCATAGTGAAACACTATCAGATACGGTCCGTAAGTACCCCACTTATGAGAAAGAAATGTACTCCATTATATAAGCCTGCCACCATTGGAGGAATTACATTCTGGGGAAGGAGATAGTCATCCACACTAATCATAAGCCTTTGCAATTCATGCATACACAAGGAAAATTTCAGAATGACTTCTATCAAAAGTGGTCCACATACTTGCAACAATTCCAACTCAACATCAAGTACAAAACAGGGAGCACCAACTGCATTGTTGACTGCTTCAACCAACCTCCAGTTGACGCACTAAGAATAGTGCTACACTCTTGTGGACATGATACCTCTGGATGGCCCCAACTCTATGAGAAATATCCTGACTTTTCCACTACCTACCTGATGTTGGACACAAACATAATTGTCACTGATTTTCATCTTCAGGAAGGTTTATTATGCCATCTGGGCCATCCCTATGTTCCATCAAGTGAGTGTGCGAAGCTGATTTGGGAAGCTCACTACAGTCGGGTGGTAGGACACTTTCGCATAGAGAATACAATGGTAGTGTTGCAACAACATTTCTGTTGGTCAAAACTCTAATAGGATATCATCAAGCATATCAGGTCTTGCACGACCTGCACCATTGCCAAACTTGCCATTAAGAAACAAGGCATGTACACCCCTCTTCCTACTTCTGACATGCCCTGGGAATCCATCTCGGTGGACTATATGTCGGTCCTTCCTTCAACCAAGTAGAGAAATGACTATGTTTTCGTGGTTGTTGATCGATTTTCCAAGATGGCGATTCTGGTCATTTTCAAGAAGAGCATCACAGTACAGGACACTACCAAGATCTTGTTCGAATGAGTGTGGATACATTTTTGGATATCACAAACCATCATCTCTTATCCGGATAGTCGGTTCCTCAACACATTTTGGTCAAGCCTCTAGTCATGGATGGAAACCAAGCTCACCAAATCCATGGCCTTCCACCACCAAACAGATGGCCAAACCAAGGTTGTCAACAAGATGACCGTGCATATTTTTCACATGTACAATTCCAATCCTTTGTGCACATGGGATCAAATTATTCCCTTTGTTCAACACAGTTACAACAAAGCCATACATAGCTCAACTGGCCACAACCCCTTTCAGGTGGGGTTGGGATTTCAACCATTGGGTCCCATGGATGTTTCACTACCCCTTGCGTCCACACAGGAAGAATCATTCCATGCACAAATCGAAGTCGAAAAAGCCACCCGGTTCATTGAATGAATCCAACACATCCTCCAATAGGTTCAATATATTTTGTAGAAGTCCAATTCCAAGTACAAGCAACGCCATAATCAACACCAGGTGCCACACAAGTTTCAGGTGGGAGATAAAGTTTGGTTTCACTTGCAGAAATAATTCCTTACAGGACCCCATCGGAAGCATTATCCACTTATCTATGGACCTTACACCATCACCAAGGATGTGGGTGACAATTATTTTGAGCTCAACATTCCCCCCTTCCTTGGCTTGCACCCAATGTTTAATGTGGACCTCCTTTGGCCATACTTTCCACCATTATTGGACACCTCAGAGGTAGAAAAATAATTGACACCAAAAGAGATCAACCCTGACTGCATGGAACATCCATCCACTGATCAAATTGTGGATACATGGGTCAAGGGAAATTGGCAACATAAGTTTCAACTTTACCATGTTTTCAAAGTAGGGAAGCTCCTACACCAAGGCAAGTTTTTTTCTAACTTTTCGGGTCCTAAGCTTTCGGGGCCATTTTGAGGCCCTAAACAAAGTTTTTTGGGCTCGCCACAGTCACTCTATAGACAAAGTCAAAGTGTGACAACGTAATGTGTAGTCCTCGTATATACATTTCCAACGGGCTATCGTGCGCCTAAAACAAAGATCGTATGCAAAAGTTACAACTCGAGGAAGTTGATGTACCAACTTACCCCAACGGGGTCCACATGAGTTTTGGCACTTTATGTCCTAGGGTTAGGTTTTTGGATGTCTAGGGTTTTTTCATTCATGTTTGATGTAAAAATTCCTTTCGAGCCTCATTGTACTCGTATTCTTGCAAATAAGCATAGTCGTCACATCTCTTCTCAAAGATAAGTTGTCACAACCACTCTAGCAAGCTTGTTTTAGTTTGCATTTTACAGTTTCAACATATTTCTTATTTAATAGAAGTCAAGTTTTATTGTATCTCTTTTATTATCCACTGTGTCTCTGTGTTAATATTATATATCTATGTTTTCTCTTTGTTCCGCTCATAAATCTGGATCAAAATGGGCATGCAATTTGTTATAAATCAAGAAAGTTGAAGGAGCATGAGAGGAACTATGCCACACATGACTTGGAGTTAGCATCAATTGTTCATGTATTGAAAATGTGGAGGCATTGTCTCATGGGTAGAAACTTTGAGTCGAGATCAAACCATAGTGGTCTAAAATATTTGTTTGATAGCCAACATTAAATGACATACAAACCAGATGGATAGAATTCATCAGTCAGTATGATTTTGATATAAAGCCAAATAAGGGGAAAGAGAATAAAGTGGTTGATGAAATCAACAGAAGGGTGCATGAAATGCATGTTATAGCCATTAGTATGTACAATTCATATTTGAAAATTAAAATTATAGAAGTTGTTAGTGATCAAGAATGCACCGCTATTTTGATCACATTTCTATCAATTCTTCATATGATTTATCGTCTTCTTGATACCCTTGGTCAGTATCAAAACCTTGTGACACTGCCATCACCTGCATTCCGAAATTTTGGTCTTTCTCACCGATGGCGGTACCTAGTAAATAACAAAAAAGAAACTTGGGACAAAGATGGTATCTTCATGGTAGCTATAAACATTTTTGTTCAGAATGATATGATACACAAGAATGAGTGCTCTCTGTTGATTGAAAAATTAAAATTCATTCAGCAAAGATTTCTGAATATTCAAGTTTTTGGTATTCAATATGCTTTCATATCCACTTGTCTTCAAAATGTTGCAAGTAAACATGACTATTTTGAAGGAATTTATTATATTTCCTATTCCCCTATTTTCGAAGGATTTTAGCAAGCCATTGATGCATATGAAAGAAAATACTTTTCTGAAAAATCAAGCCCAACTATCAGAGGTTCTATTTCTACAAATGGAGATGGGCAACACATATTTGTTTCTGACACTAATCATCATCCCATCATTGTGGCAGATGCAAATGGAAAGGTTTTAGATTGTA
>CBVK0100413645.1:0-19447 GCA_900067695.1 Picea abies
TCTCACAGATGCGAGTAGCAGCCACATCTCTTCTAAGAGATAAGCTACCAGTGCCCTAGCTAGTTTATTTCCATTCTATCTGTAAGCATATTTCAATCATTTGTTATTAATGAAATGAAGTCTTATTTCCACTGCATCTCGGCGTTTATGTGTATTTCTGTATTTCATTGTGTTCCTACATAAATCCGGATCAGTTCATCATCAGTGGGCGTTATGCTAAGATTCCTTAGCTTCTCTGGCAGTCAAAGCTCTTTGTCTTCTCTGTCAGTTACAACCAATCAATTATGGCTTATTTGACTTCTAAGCCCCTTCCTTCACGTGATCACTGGTGGTGACCATACGCCTAAGCTTAACGAGCACTTGAGCACTTATCAATTCAATGGTCACGATTCAATCTCCTGAAATAGATGGCTATCGTAACTTCGACATTTCGCCCTTCAGAACTTTTGGGTTTAAAACCTTTCAAAACTTCTGAATCAAAATTCCCGAGCAAATCAGACGGTTTACATTTATTTCACGAAAACAGATCAATCATCATATTTGATTCTTACAAGGCTTAATCTAACGGCTATGACTTAATAAACTGTTGAGATGGATGACCACCTTTTACTCTGGGTCTTCGGCTATTATACTTACGCTATCCTTCCACTGTATCTTGATCAATGGTTGAGAGTGCACCCGACATCAGATCAATAGTCGAGATCTCCTTCAGGTCTATGGACTTCAGAGATTTCAACTTACACTATCCTTCCACTGGAGTAGATCGACGGATGAGAATGCTCCTGAAGTGATCTTTCAGATCTGACATCTCGTGTCCACTTTGAGACTTAGACATTCGGGACTTCAGAGATTTTGTCATTTGCTAGTGGTTAAACTCCCAAAGTAATTCTTTCGGAGTGACATAACTTATTGACGTCACGTTTTGACATGGCATGTGCTAGTTTCCTCTTGACACATGTCATCATCTGCTTATGCCATGTCTACTTGTTGACGTGGTCTTCTGACGTGATCTGCCATATGTCTTTATTGACATGGTCTGCTGATGTGGTCTGCCACATGTCCATGTTGACGTGGTATTCTAACATGGTATGCCATGTGTCCTTTCTGACATGGTCTACTGACGTATATCTCCCTGATCTAATGGTCATCATATGTTCCCCAGATCCGATGGTCCTTATTCATTTCAGATTTTCGGGCTTCGAGTTTTTCAAATTTGAAACTTTTTGGAGCGTAACCTCCTCACATATTTATATCCAAAGTGAATTTTGTTCGTTGATCATGATCCTAGATCGATGGCTCAATCTTTCTTCGATGCAGGTCTTCTAGCTTATCCTATCCTTCCACTTAGAATGATCCAACGACTGACGAAATTTTACATTTTGGGAATTTGAAATATCAAGCTTTCCAGAGTGTAATCTGCTCACATATTTAGATCTGAAGTGAATCATGTTCGTTGATCAGGATCTTGGATCGACGACTTGATATTTCTGCGATGCATCTCTTATGGATTATCCTATCCTTCCACTAAGAATGACCTGACGACTGACGAGAATTCAGATAATCAAATTCTGAATCCTTTTAGCTTATCCTATCATTCCACTAAAATGTGATCAAACGACCGTGAGGACACTCGAAGTAGATCAACGGTCGACGATGATTGCAGAACCACAACTTGCAAGTGATTTAACTAGACAACCAAACTCAACAATTTGAATTTGTGCACTGTTGGTGAGTCAACCAAAATCTTCGATCTTCAAAGCTATAAGATCGGAAGGTCCTGACTAATTGCAAGATTGGGACTAGCACGATATTTAATTCTCTTTTCAATCTCGACAATCTATCCCTGTCGTTGATATGGATATTGCACATCCGATGGTCACAACTCAATCTGACTTAAACTGATCACTTGTTGGAACAACCACAGTCCTCGATCCCCCAGTCTATGAGATCTGACAATCTAGACCAATTGCGGGATTAAACTAGCGAGTTCTTTAATTCTTCTTTCACTCCCCACAATTTATCCCTATCGTTGATTTGCTTGCATATTTGATGGTCATGATGATCCAATGATCCTTAAGCACACGGTCACTCATATGACCAACGTCTGTAACCCTCCTGAGCTTTTATCTTCATTCGCTTATGTACCGTGTTTTCCTTTCTAAGCGGTGATCTCTGCATATTGTTCGCTCCTCCTTCTAATCTTATGCTTCTTTCCAAGATTTGATCTCGGCATAACGACGCTTATGTTCTTGCCATCAATGAAAATCACACTCTTCCTGTAGAATATGCCAACAATCTCCCCCTTTGGCATTGATGGAAACCCTGAAAGGCTGCACTATTCTTCCTAGACCTCCAATTGTAGCAGACCACACCTTTTTCTCTCCCTTTTACATCAATGTCAAAGAGAACTGAGAGTGTCTATGTTCTCCCCCTTGAAGCACAAATATGTCTGCAATTTGTTATGTGGAAGGAATATAATTCAGCTCAACAACTCTGTTTGTAACCCACTCTTTGAGAAAATGATACTTTATTGGTATAAGCTTCATTTTTGAATGGAGAACAGGATTCTTCGAGACACTAATGGCACTTGTGTTATCTCAGTGAAGTGGAATTGGATCATTATAAGTTACCTTCAAATCTACAAGAGTTTGTATCATCCATAAAATCTGAGTGCAACAAGTAGCAACAACAATGTACTTTGCCTTTGTAGTTGATAATGAAATAGATCCCTACTTCTTACTAATCCATGCTACTAACGAATCACCTAAGAAGAATGCACCTCCACTGGTGCTCTTTCTCTCATCCAAACAGTTTGCCCAATTAGCATCTGAGTATGCAGTTAATTGTAAGTTCTGATTTCTAGGATACCAAAGACCATAAGTCATTGTACCCTTCAAATATTTGAATATCCTCTTGACAGCTGCTAAATTACTTTGTTTAGGGGAAGAATGATAATGACCTACCATGCCAACAACTTACATTATATCAGGACAGGATGATGTGATGTACAGAAGGCTACCTATCATTGATCGATATGTTCTTTGATCAACATCAGGTGAAATATCATCTTTATTGATATTGCAACCAACCACCATAGGTGTAATAACAGGAGAGGAATCTTCCATTCGAAACCTCTTTAACATCTCTTTCAAATATTGTTCTTGAGAGATAAATATCCCTACAGAACTCTGATTGATTTGTAAACCAAGAAAATATGACAGTTCTCTATCATGGACATCTCAAACTCAGTTTGCATTGAATTAGCAAACCACTGAACTGAAAGGTCATTAGTGCATCCAAATATAATGTCATCTGCATAAACCACAAAAACTAATAAATCATCACCTTGAGACTTTATATACAGATTACTTTCAACAATACCTTTCTTGAACCCTTTGTCCTATAGGAATTTGTCCAGTCTATGATACCAGGCTCGTGGTGCCTGTTTTAGTCCATATAATTCCTTTTTCAACTTACATACATAGTTAGGATTATCTGTCAGTGAAAATCATTTATGTTTCTCCATGTATACTTCTTCTTATAGGTCTCCATTAAGAAAATCTGACTTAACATCCATCTGATATGATTTAAAGTTCTTATGACATGCATAGGCTAGAACCATTCGAATGGCTTCCAATCTTGCCACTGGTGAAAAAGTTTCATCAAAATATTGTCCTTCAACTTGTGCATACCCCTTACAAACCAATATGGATTTATTCTTAACAATTTGTCCTTGTTCATTCATTTTATTCTTAAACACCCATTTGGATCCAATTACATTCTTATCTGCAGATCTAGGAACAAGCTCCCAAGTATTGTTCTTCTCAATCTGATCTAGTTCCTCATTCATTGATTTTAACCAATTTTCATATTCAATGGATTCATTGAAGTTCTTGGGTTCCACCATGAATATGAAGGCTATATGCGATTTCTCAGTGTCTTTGATTATCCTTCTCCTGGTTTGTACACCTTTGTCTTTTTCACCAATTATCTGACTTGCAGTGTGATTCTTTTGAGTAATTCTGGAGGAAGGATTTGATTATGTCTGTTGATTTGAGTCTACCTGAGTATGTGCATCTTCATCTGACTCAAATTCTTCTTTTTCTGATTCTTGGACCTGTTCATATTGAACTTCAACTATATCCTCTGTTGTTGATTCAATATTGCTCACCTCTCTTACTGGGACTCCTTCATCAACTTTTATGTCAATACAATCAACCAATTTATGCAACCTCTTATTATAGCATCTATATCCTTTACTTTTTGTAGCATACCCTAAGAAGATGCCTTCATTAGCCTTGTCATCATACTTTCCAAGGTTTTCATTATTATTCTTTATGTAGAACTTACTCCCAAAGACTTTGAAGTGTTTGATTGAAGCAAGTCTTCCATGCCACAGTTCATAAGGTGTCTTGTCACCGTGTGATCTGAGGTGAGATTTGTGAAGAATATGGATTAATGTGTGTATTTCTTCTACCCAGTAGGTTTGAGAAATGTTCTTCTCATTCATCATTGACCTGACCATTTTCTAAATTGTTATGTTTTTCCTCTCAACTACTCCATTTTGTTGTGGAGTTGTTGGGATTGTGTATTCTCTTTTGATCCCATGTTTATCACAAAATTCCTTGAAATCACTTGACATAAATTCTCCTCCTCTGTATGATATTACAACCTTTAATATGTTGTCTATTTGATTCTTAGTTAATGCCTTAAATATTTTAAATTTCTCAAATGCTTCAACTTTTTCTTTGAGAAAAGAAACCCAAGTGAGTCTAGAGTAATCATCAATGATCAACATGAAGTAGTTTTCCTTCCCTGTGCCTTCATGTCTTGATGGTCCACATAAATCCATATGAACTAATTGGAGTGGTTTCTCTGTTGAAGTAGATTTCTTGGATTTAGACCGTGTCTTGGTTAGCTTTCCTACTTGGCAGGGTTTACACATAGAATCTTGTGGCTTTGATATTCTTGGAAGATATTTTAATGCCTCACGATTTTTGAGCTTGATTAAGTGATCAAATTTTAGATTTCCAAGTCTCCTATGCCATAACCATCTCTCATCATGTTTTCTTAGATGACACTCTTCTCTATCTTCTTTCAACACATATACATTATTATCTGTCCTTATGCCTTTAGCCACCACTTGTCCTGAGTTTATAGACTTTATCTTACAATCTTTGGAAGTGAACACCACTTCACATCCTCTATCACACATTTGACTTACACTAATCAAATTATGTTTCAGCCCATCTACATGAAGGACATATTGGGATTTTTCTTTGCCATTACTTAAACTCACCATCCCTTTACCCTTGATTTTACCCGGTTCATCATTTCGAAAGGTCACATTTCCTATTTTGGATTTACATATAGACATAAACTTATCCTTGTCTCCAGTCATGTGCTTGGAACATCCATTGTCTATATACCAGGGGTGTTTTTGTTTTTGATATGAAATTACTAGACCACAATTTTCACTATCTTTATTTTTCCATGTGCTTGCATTTTTAGCTAAGGGTTTTATCCTTGGATCTGCTTTGTAATTCTTCAGATGGCAGTTTGCAGCTTTGTGGCCGAAGTTATGATAGTTGTAGCATTCGAGCTCATTGTTCAATAGGTCAAAGTGATTTGTGCAACTTTGTATACTCATTGGTTGTTTATTTCTATGCTGCAAAGATTGTTTATTTCTTGATCTCCTCAGTTGCATGTCTCTAAACTTAATTTGACAATTTGCAATCTTATGACCAAAATTAGAGCAGTAAAAAAAATAACCATGGAAGAAATTTTGGTACCTGAAGAATGGCCTTCTTCTTGGTATTTGTTGCTCAATATTTTGATATCTTTGTTTTTTATCAGGGATCCTCTTACCTTTATTATCTTTTGGTGACAGAGTACTCACATGGTTTGATTGTCTATTGACTTGGAACTTGATCATCTTTACTGGCTCTTTGCTTTCTGTCCATTTGCTTCTTGAACCACTTACATAGCCTAAACCAGTCTTCAACAAAGGATATCTTTGTTTGCTCAGAATGTCATTTAGTTCTGTTGAGGCTTTAATGCTTGGAAGATTTTGGAGATACAACGCTTTAAACTTCTCCATCTCTTTTCTGGTTTTTACTACCTCTTCTTCCAAGGCTTCACATCTTACCTTCTTTTCTGATAACTGTTGTTTTAGAATGTCCTCTATTTTCGGGCTTGCATGCAAAAGAAATAAAATACTTTGGAGCTAGACACCCACAACAAATATGATGGTCAAAATGTAGATCATGAAACCTGGGGTGCAAAGTGAAGGTTATAGAACTTGGAGGATGAGGGCTTGAACCCGTGAACCCACACAATTGAAAAATGGCTAAGTGTAGAAATGTACTTATGACATGGGCAAGTGGATGGAGATGAAGGTACTCCAACTCGCCAAACACCGAACCTACCGATCACTAAAATATGACTAAATATAGTAACTGGAAAGGGAGAGAAGAAAGGATAAAAGAAAGAGGGAAACAAGGGGAGGTGTAGAAGAGGGAAAAGAAATGGAATTTGTTTTTGGGGATGATACAACAGGGAAGGAAAACCAGAAAATAGGAAATGATCTCAACAATTGGATCCAACTATGGGATGATAACCCCCTGTGGGTTTTCAAGAATCCATAATCTTCATGACCAGATGCTTCCATCCATTGGGCTATGGAATCAAAAGGTAAGGATATACAAACTAAGTAAATGAAAAATTGTGTACAAGGAAATGAGAAAATTTTAGGCAAAGAAACCTTTCAAATGTTTCCCATTAACAAGAAGCATTAACATTTTACCCTTCATATCTTTGAGCATATAAGAATTAAAACCCATGATATTTTCAATGATATATGGTCCAATGCAAATTGCTTCGAATTTTGTGTGTATCAATGGTTTCTCCTTAGCTTTGTTCCAGAGTAACAATAGTTCACCTTTTTGAAAATTATTTACACTTGCATTCCGATCAAAATATCTTTTGATACTTTGTTGTCTCTGAGAAGTTCTATTCAAGGCTTTACTTCATTCTTCCTCCAATTTCAATAACTGGTTCAGTCTCTTTTGCATAGGTGAACTATCTCCTGCATCCTTTGTATTAACTACAAAATTCAAGAAATTTAGCTCGAGGCTAATTGGCATTTTTTGTTCTTTCCCATAAACCAATGTGTACAGAGACATCCCAATGTTGTCTTTCAGAGTAATTATGCTCGCCCACAAAGCATCAACCAACTTCAAATACCAATTCTTTTGGTTCTTATTAATAGTTTTCTTCAATATATGAATGCGTGTCTTATTAGTGGATTTTGCAAAACCATTCCCTTGTGGATAATAATTTGATGAATTCCCCATAACAATTCCATATTCTACACAAAATCCTGTAAATTTTGAGCTAATGAAAATCGAGCCATTGTCAGTAATGAATTTTTCTGGGACACTGAACCTTGACAAAATATTATCTTTGAGAAACTTAATCAACTCTTCAGAATCAACCCTTTTTAATGCTATTGCTTCCGACCACTTTGCAAAATAATCTATAGCGGTGAGGATATACCTATGTCCTTTGCTTGACTTTGGATTTATTGATCCAACAAAATTGAGCCCCCATTGGACAAATGGTTGTTCTACAAATATAGGATGTAATGGCATTGCAGATTTTTTCATTTTCCCTAAAAATTGTTGACAAGATACACACTTCATTATGGTAGCATTTGAGTCTTTAAAAACTGATGGCCAATAAAACCCAACTCTTACTATCTTATGGGTGGTGGCGGTAGGTGCAAATTTTCGACCACATATACCTTCATGGAATTATTTCATCAATTATTGAGCTTTCCTTTCATCAACACATCTCAACAATATACCATGGTTCCTCTTGAACAATATATAAATGATCAACACATATTGACTCAACATCATCTTCAATTTTCTTTGCTCTTTAGGGTTCACGGTAACTAGAAATTGTCTAGACCTCAAGTATAATACAATATCTCTATACCACTATGAATATTCCATGGGTTCTCCTACTGAGATTGAAATCACTCCATCCAAAGAATAACTATTTTCAATGAGCTTACATAAACCCTATCCTTAATTTCCTTTAAAGGTTTAATTTCAATATTATATTCTTGAATCTTCGCTAGCTAGTTTTCCCATTTTCCTTATCTCAAAGGTTGATTTAAACACTCTTCACAAGAGAGGATGGAACATACACAATGACATGAGAATTTAGTATGTAATTTTGAAAGTGCGCCACCGCTTTCACAAAAGATAGGGCTTGTTTCTCCAATTTTGAACATCTCAATTCATAATCATGAAGGGTATTGCTCATGAAGCTAATAGGAAATTCTTCACCCTTGGAATTCCTATGAGTAAGAATAGATGCAACAACAGTTTATGTAGTGAATGAATAAATAATAAATTCTCTTTGAAAATTTGGGCTAATGAGGACTAGAGTTGTAGTGTTTTCCTTTTTCTATATTATTAAAATCTTCATGTGTATCCATGGACCATGGTCCATCCATGGACCATGGTCCATTCAAAACTTTGATCCCTTTTCAACAATAAATTGATCGACTTCACAATACTTACATAGTCAGGGACAAATCTTCGTATAAAGTTGATCTTGCCAAAGAATGATTAAACTCCCTTCTTAGATGATGGGGGGTTGAGTTCATTTATATCTTTAACTCTCTCTGGATCGATATATATTCCTTCCTTTCACACAATATGACCCAATATTTTTCCTTGAGTTACAACAAATAAACATTTCTTTGGATTTAAAGAAACACCATATAACCTACACCTGTCAAAAACTTTCTTCAGGTGATGGATGTGATCGTTCCTTGTTTTTTAGTGTACTGTTAAGTCATCTTGATAATCCACCATGACTTTTCCTATCAATCCATCAACATCATGATCCATATACCTTTGAAATGTAGCTCCTGCATTTTTTAAACCAAAGGGAATCTGAGCATATGCATATGTCTCCCAAGGTGTTAAGAAAGTTGTCTTTGCTCTATCTTATTCAACAACCAAGACTTGATTATACCCAGAAAAACCATCTAACATGGACATGAAGGTTGATCCCATGATCTGTTGGAGAAGAAACTCCATGTTAGGCAAAGGATAATTATCCTTTACACTTGATTTGTTAAGATACTTGAAATATACACACATCTCCCTAGTATTTTTTCTCACTATCACGGGGTTTGAAAGCCAATAAGAATGTCTAATGGGGTATATTATTCCAACCTTATTTAATTTCTCCAATTCAACCTTTACCATTGGTTTTAATTTGGGGTTCATTATCCTTATCTTCTACTTGACAGGTGCTTCCCCTTCTCTCAATGGAATAATATGTTGAAATATTGTTTTATCATATGCCTTCAAATCATCATAACTCCATGCGAACAAATCAAGATATTCTGTAAATAATGTGACATATTGATCAACTTCGTCAATTGTGCAATCAACTCCCAAATTGACACATTTTGGGGAACTATCATTTCCAATATTATTTTTTCTTGTTTCTTGGACCTTTTGGAGCGATGCTTCTTCCAGGAGGTTTTTAGCATGATCGTCTCTTGTAAAAAGAGACTCATATTGAGTACAATTCCTTGAGACAATAACTATGTGATTATCCTCATCTTCATCATCATTCATAAAAAAAATTTCCAATTCTTCATCATTCTTAAATACTTGTAAATACTCCTGATTATCAAGTACAAAAGGTCGAAATATTATTTTTACTTGAAAAGTTGTTTTTCTCTGAACATCATCCAGGTTTGACAGTGAGTCCACCAAAGCTAATGAATCTCCCTTTTGATTTTTGTCCCTTGGGATGAAATAAATGTTGAAAGAGATGAAGGCTTCCATCAATTCATTAACTCTTTTTAAATATAACTTGAGTCTTTTCTTTTTAATCTTATATCTCTGGGTAAATTGATTTATTACCAACTTGGAGTCACCTATCACAATTAGATGTTCTATATTAATTTCTCATGCAAGAATCATTTCTTGAATCAAATCTTCGTATTCTTCCTCATTATTGGTACATGAAAATACAAGTATGATAGCATGTTGATGCACAATATTTCTTGGGTTTATAAGGACGATTCCAAATCCACTCCTGAAACTTGATAAAGATCCATCAAATGACATCCTCCAATAACCTTCAAACTGATGCTTTTGATTCTCCATATCTTGAATTTTCTCCATGTCTTCAATCTACTCCATGTATAGGATATCATAGTTTCTGATTCCAGCGTCTATATAATCTTCCATTAGTTCATTATCCTTATTTTTGAAGGAAAAGGGTCTCATGGGTTCATGAAGGACCTTAATCATTGCTCCTTCTTTATATGGTAGCATCATGCAACTTCCATCATTCATTATGTATTCCCCGATCATAGATGACCAATATTTTCCTAAGACAACTCTATATACAGGAGGAAGATCTACCACAACAATATTGAAAACTGTAATAATATGGTGAGCCCCCGTGATCCAAGCATAAAAATATTTGATTTCACCATAAGCTGGCACTTGTCTGGAATCAATTGCATATATAATTTCACTAGTTTCGTAATATTTGGTGCAACTCGTGCCCAATGCCTCCATGACCTCCAGTGGCATAATATTATTGGTCGCGTCAGTGTCAACTAAACAATTATGAAGTGAAACATCATGATTTTCAATTGAAATATAAAAAATGTGGGATTTTACCTCTCAACTTGACGATTGATGTGTTCTTGATTTGTTTTGGACTTATAACAACAACCTCTATTCTTCTAGATGGATCATCCAACAATATCAAAATATTTTCCCTTTGTTGAGGGAGATTTACCACTTCTGTAAAAGGAAGAGTTATCCTTAGCTTACTCAAGTCGTCCACAACATTGTATTTCATCTGGGGAGGGTTTGACACTAGGTGTTTCTTCTTGCTTTCAACACTATTTGTCACCTTTTCATTTTCCTCTTTCTCATTCACCTTTTCTTTATCTTCTTCTTTAATTCTTTCCTTTTCCTTTTCAAAATCATTTTTATTTTTGGATTTATTTACAAGCGCTCGCGTCTGGGAAACATTCTCTTGTGAGTCAGTGTCATTGTCACTTTCTTCAAATATATACATGGGCATCTCACATCCGTCCATCTGTAAAGTTTCGAAACTTTCATCGGGTAAATAATCATTTCCTTACACAACCATTTGCTCATCATATATATCATCCAACACAATTGCATTTGGGATTGGTTTCCTAGGAACCTTTTGTCTTTGTTGATTATCAATGTTTTCAAACTTCACTCTGTTTTCTTGGGGAGGGTTATTTTTTTTCTCTTGGACTAGAATTCTTGGATTTGCTAAATAATTATCCCCCCTTCTTAATCTGGTTATCTCATTTTTCATTTTCCTGATGGTTCTATTCATTTGTGCAATTTCAATTCTTTGCTTAGTTTCTTCTGACGCAACAGGGTATACCTTCACATCTGGTATGGTTCCCTTAACAAATCCTCCTCCAATTGTTTGATTTTGGATCGATCATGGATTCTTCTCTTCGTTCTTTCTTGAGCTAGAGGCTCCTTGATCACAAATATTTAGGCCTCCCAGCTGCCTCTATACTTTTCCCAGGATAATATCAGGGTCAACTCCTATCTCAACCATAATTTATTCCATCTCGGTGGCCATAATAATTGCTTCCTCCAAGGTATCCATCTTGGATGTTATGATAGAATATTTTACATTTAGGGGCATCACATTCTTATAACAACCAAGTATCACTGGGTCATTAGATATTTTATCTTCTGGAATATTACTCAAAGTTTTATTGAACCTGAGATTAAAATATTGTATTCCCTCTTTCTTCCTCAAACCAATCTGGGTAAAATTAGTGAGAAGGGTATGATATGCAACTGGAGGAGTGAACATAGTCAGGAACATGGCTTTGAGGTCGTTAAATGAACCAATTGACCTAGTGGGTAATGTCGTATACCATTCATAGGCTCGTCCTGATAAGGTTTTAAGAAATAACCTTACCATCACATCGTCATATTCAACACGATGAAAATCACAAACATCAAGAAATAAATTAAGGTGTCTTTTGGAATCAATTGTTCTGTCTCCTATAAATTATTTCAAGGTAACCTTAGGGAAAACAGGGAGGTCATGTTGCTCACCTTGAATATTTGAGGGGGAATCTATTACTCTTCTTCAGTTTCCAAATATTAGGTCTTCTTGATTTCTTCCACCACCTCCTCCACAACCTTATCTTTCTTCATGAGGTTCTCTTTGTGGTTCTTCCTTCCATGTCCAAAGAAACTGTAGGAATATGTTTTCCACTTCTTAGAATATAGATTTGCTTGCTTTTACTTCTGGTAATGGGTCCCATGTATTCACCCAACTTCAATTATGACCTTGTTCTTGTGCTCCTCAAGCCTGTCTTTCTTTTCTTCAGTCTTGTCTCTTGTATATCCTCTGTCTACGGAGGATTTCTCTTTCTTCTTCTTGGAACAATATATGCCAAGATCTTTCCAACTATTTCCTGGTCTCAACTGTCGTTATTAACAGATTATATAACTGATGCAAGATGCTTCTTTGATTATTCAATCCAATTTCTAGGTGGGGATGATCAACCTGGGACAAAGTCATATATCTTTCAAAATATGTTAAACCGGATTTCAAATTTTCAGTTGGTTCCCTAGTATGGTCGCCAAAAATGTTGACACTTGAATCCGTTATGACCGAAATGAAAACCTCAAGAGGATACAAATACCCCTGCATTTTTATGGAGGTGGTATTCCTCTTTGTTTCAGTATTTTCTTGGAATTATAGATTTTCAAAATGATATAGGACTTTGAGAAAGTCCATCGTGATATTCAAGGAAATATAAAGATTGCAGTAAAATAAAATAAAATGTTTTTAAACAGAATTCCTGAGAGATGACCAGGAACCTCACACATCACATATTTGAAAAAGATAAGAAACATTTCCTCACATCCATCATAGTTAAATTAAAGAATTTTTATCACATAAAATATAATAAAATGGTTCGCACGTGTTGGGCCCGAGATATGATCACTTTTACGACGGTTATTATACACTTTTTCCGCATGTACATATGTGTTTTTCATATTTTGAAGGAGCTTTTTGAAGAATTTTATGTTAAAATGGTATGATCTCCACCAGGTACGTGTGATTCATGTTTAATGTCATTATTGGGTATAATTCATCGCGTTTTATGACTACCAAGAGCTAATTCACGTTTTTTTGGTGTTACAGGGAAAAAACACACCACGTTTCTACTTCCGGCACTCAATCCGACACTCCTTCCAGCACTCATTCCAGTACCCAATCCAACATTCTATCCAGCACTGCGTATTGCACAAAAACGGAGGGAGACTTGGCGGTTATGGTATTGGCTACCAGTGATGGGTGAATCAGGAATGTGGGTTTTGTTCATGCTTGCCCCCTTCAGCCACTGAGCTCCCAACAACTCAGTTTTAGTTGTTCAAGATGGTGATTATTGGATTTCTTTGTTTTATCAGTTAGGGCATCATTTAATGCAAATTGTTGAATTTAGAAGTGGTTTGACCCTCCTGTGGTCGACCACTTGGTCTGTAAACATTATAAATACCACCTAGGTGGCCAGACATAAGTTAAGTAGCATAAGCATCAATGTGATAGGTAGAAATATGTTTTTACTCTGTTTTTCCATTTTACATTGCCAGATTATACAAGAAGTGTGTTTTTGAGTTTTCATGGTGAATTTGAATTGCTAAGTTTGTGATGTGCTTTTAGAAAGTGACCACGACTTGTTGGGGGACCCACCAACAGTCTAGTAACTGTCTTTGTGTTTGTTTATGCATTTCATAGTTTAGTTGTTCTCTTTATTTTCCTGTACATCCATTTTTATTATGTTAATTAGTTTGTTGTTGCAATTTAATTGCTTTGACTCTCTTTTGTAGGTTAGTATGATGAATTGTGTTAGCATGCATTAATCTTGTAATTAGGAATGGATCTGCAGATCCCTAGACTAACCCCATGTGTAATTAGATATTAGATTATGTCTTTATTTATGATTTTAGAATCAAGTTTAAAACAAAGTTTTAATTAGATTAGAACAGAGTTTTTATTTTGAGCTTTCTTCGACAAGGATTTGATGGATGGATAGGATCAATTTCAGTTTTTAATCATAGCTTGCTCATTTCATTTTTATGTAGAATTGGCTTAGCTAGTTGTTGATTAATGTAGTTGTTAGTTAGTTTTTTTAATGTTATGTTTTAACTTATGTTTTTAATCATTTTCTTATTGTAGTTTGAATTGTTAGAATAGACATAGCATAATTTTCAATTTATGTAATTTTCTTTCTATAATTAAATTGCAATTATATTTCTTAGTTAATGGTTGAATCTAGTTTTGCTTACATAGTATAGAAGTATAATGATGATCTTGTTGTATTGTTGATGGTTAATAAATGAATCTACATGGTAATTGATGATTGCTTTTGTCATGGCTAAATTCTCATTGGATTGTTGTTACACATCAAAATTACTCACTAGGACATCTATTCACATGGTTAGATTTGTACTACATCGGGATCGGTAAAGAAGACCCTGGATTGAGTGTTCACTCTTATGTATACTTTTCTTAGGTTGCAAAGGAGTTCTTTTGAACTAGGACACATATATTGTTACATAGATCCACTTTGTATTGGTTGTGGCTATGTATTATCATCTCATAGATCCACTGTGTATTCTTCATGGCTACGATCAGTTCAAGTCATGGGAGTATAGATCCACATTGTGTCTTCAGTGGCTATACCATTTTGTCAACATAATTATGGATCCGCAGTGTATTGTATGGCGGCCATACCTAAAAAGTCTTTATCACTCAAGCATAGGTATGCCTGCCTTGGGTTTGAAACATGTCATAATATTTGTTTGATGGTTGTGTGTAGCTTTTTCCAGCCTCTCTATGTCCATACCCTTGCTCGAAAAAGTATATAAAGTACTTCAGTCATCATCGTCTTTTGACTTCTCACTTTTGGGGGCAATTTGTTACACATCAAAATTACTCACGTCAATAGTGTCACAAGTGTTGTCATTACAAGTGTTGTAAATGTCGCATCTTGTCCACAAGTGTCGCATCTTGACCACAAGTGTCGCAAGTGTCACAAACATCATACTTCCATATTGCCTATGTCATTCCTCTAACGACATCACAAGGACACTTAAGACACCTCAAAGACTAGTTTTGAAGAAGAGAAATCAATTGACAAGGAGTACAAGTCTTTTGCCACTGAAAAAACCACTTAAAAATCATTTTTGGAAGGCAACGCTCCCCTGTACACTATTAGGGAGTACCAATGCTCCCTGGGATTATTTGGGGGAGTGTTACAACGCTCTGTGCCCCATTTTGGGGGAGCGCTATCCTTTCTGAGTGAATTTTGGTTTGTTGAGACAAATCAGGGAAGAATCCCCTCAATTTCTGAAGGTGGTTGGATTCGAATCTGAGGTCAAGGCATGATCTTATGGAAGATCCACAACTGAAGGAGAGGAATCCTCAACTTATCCCAAATATATCTCAAGTGGTTTGGCCTCTCCAAGCTTATATAAGGAGGCCTTCTCATGGTGAAAAGAGGGATGGATATTGAGAATTATACCTAACTTATGATCTCATAAGATAGGGAATTGGAGAATAGAGAAAGCATCTAACTTATGATCTCATAAGGGAGATGAAAAGTAAAGCATCATCATTCTGTGTGTGGATTATTTGAGCAAGGGTCTGGACAAAGGGAGCTTGGTGAAGCTGCTGCACTGCATCCATGGTTGTAAGCAACACTTTGTTCTCATTAATATAAATTCATGCTTGGCCTATTTTCTTTAAAGTTTGTGTCTATGAACTTGTTTCTTTCATAGATTCATTATAAATATAATCATATTAGAGAAGGAAGTATTGTTTTTATTGCTCATTGTACCACATGACCTTCAACTGAACTTGGAGATCAAGATCAGCTTGGAGCGAACAAGGACAAATGTTAGAAAAAAGGTACTTTCCTTTCATCCCTCTTCTTCTTTGATATATTAGCTTTATGATAAAGGAATGTGAGTGTCCATAATAGAACTTTATGTCTTGGAGTTAGGGGTCTAGTATCCAAGAGAGAATCCACTTGTCTGCAGGGGGATTTCTATGTAACAAAAATTGGTGATTCCACTGGGGAGGAGCTCTTATTTTTTTTGTTTCCTTTCCAAGGTCTTGTATTGGCTTTTGCTCATTATTTGACCTTTTCCATACTGTCTCTTTGATTCTTATATATGGTTGATTGGCTCTTGATTTCATCATATTCAATTTGATTGACTGAGTTTGCTTAATTTTTTGAGTTTCTAGGCATTTGTCTGAACTTTTGAAGCCTAGCGCTCCCCTTCCCTTTCTATAATAGTGCCAACACTCACAGTTGGTATTACACAGAGTGTTGGAATGCTCTGGTGCCCTTTACACCAGAGCACTACCCCTTTTATGTGAGAAATCTTCCAGGGTTTTCATTCTTTGAGTTCATTTTTTTCTTTTTTCACTTGCTCAGGAGTCCTTACATCCTCAGTACATCTTTGTCATTGGCCTTGAACACCTGATTTATGAGAATTCATCACCTTTTGTTTGGATTTTTTGACATTTGTCCTTACTTTGCAATAACTCTTTGTCCTTGACGATTTAGAGTCAATTTGTGTTTTTCTTCTCATTTATCTGATTGAGTGAAAACTTTGTAAGGAGATTCAAATGTATTGTATACTTTTCCTTCTGATATTTGAGGTCATCTTGTCCAAGCCTTTTTTCCTTATTTTTGAGTTTTTGGTTTTCTTTTTCTTGTTTGATCACAACAGGGGTGTGTTTTGTTTATGTGAAGTTTGCTTCCGGTTGCTTAAATATCACATATCTTGAAGTTTGATTAACATAGGAAGCTTTACATCAACTGATTATCAGTCACATATAAACATTTTAGCATTGTATTGGATTCCTTATTGAGGACTATTTCTTGAGGTCATTGCATCTTAGTGTTTGAAAGTGAAAGGAAAATCCTTCTCCTTCCCTTAAATAGACATTCATCGAAAGAAAAGACTGCTTATCATTTCTTATGCATGTTTTGGGAACTGAGTCATAATATCATCAGTTTTCACTCTCATACACCTATGAGTAAACAACAACCACTAAAATCAACGCTAAACTAAAATTTATCAGACTCTTTACATTTTTGTTAAGAAAACTTACATTAGCTTAAGGTGTAGGGCTTTGGAATAGGTTGAAAGGATAACTTTCCAAATCTATCAAACAAAATTAGCATCTTGCGATAGGGAGAGAATATCCAATTGTTGTATAGGATTTCTGGCATCTCCCTCTCACACAGGGGTTATGCACAAGGTCGCGTTTGAGAGAGTTACGGATATTATCCCTCCGTGGTTCAACTGTTCGTAGTAGTCAGATTGTATATTGGGGGTCACTTGAGGGTATACCCACGATTATGTGTGGGAGCCTCTCGAGTTGATTTCGGACTTGTTATCCTTCCCATACGTTCGGACTGGACTGTCGACTGTACCCTCCCAGGGGCTAACTGTAAGTTGGTGACCTTAGTATCCATAATCTTTAGGGTCTTACATGAGGTGACGGTGAAGGGAAGTCTCACTATACTTGGAACAGACGTTGGTCAAACTCACTCAGGCTCCTTGGAGGGTAAATCCACATTTACTGCATGGAAGCTTGCACCAAGGCGTAAGTCCGTTAAGTAGGTCACCAATGTAATTGATCCACCCTCTCTATCCCTGCCCCTTCCTATTTTGGTCTCATGACGTTGGATTTCATCACCAACTAGTGGTTTCATTGTGGGAATGTTTCTTTGATTGTTTACTTCTCAGATTCATAGTGTGTGTTGTTTTTGTTACTTAGTGGAACTTAGGTCGAGTCAATGTTAATGGCATCAAATCCTGAGAGTACCAATGGAGGAAACCCTTGTCTCGGGTAACCTTACACCTTTCCTTATTTTGGAAACTTTGGTCCTCCATACATTTCCACACTGAGTCTTCCGGGACTCACCATCGGATTACCGGTTTGGTTGTTCCCCACTCCGGTGATCTCAAATCCTCCCAGTGCTTCAAATGCACCTAATATTTTAGATGTCATTACACCACCCACACATCAACCTCTTGTCCACTTTTCTCCTTCTTCACCCATTAAGTCTCCTTCCCTTTCTCTTTCTTCGCTTAGTGAAAGCTCTAAAGCAAGTAGCCAGGTTGATCAAAAGAGGAAGAAACATAAAGAGAAGAAGAATAAGAACCCGAAAAGGACCAAGACTCCAACAACATCAGATGTTGGATCCAAGCAACCATCTATTGTTAATAGTACTAGGAGTGTTGATGAGGTCAATAAGATTAAAATGAAGAATCTGAAACCCAAATTCTCTTGCAGTCTTTGTAAGGGTGACCACTTTTTGAGGAATTTCCCTAGTATTCCCAAGGTCTTAGAAGTGTGGTTCTCCACATCATCGGCCCCTGCTAGTCATGCCATTGATACCCCGTCAACTAGTGACGTCAAGGTTGGTAAGAAGAAGGAAATTGTCAAATTCCCTTGTATGTTATGCAAAGGTGATCATTATTCTCACCTTTGTCCTCGCATGGACGAGACTTCTTCTCTTTTGGAAAATATTCAACTTCCGGCTAGTTATCATAGGATTTCCCCCAACCCATCATTAGTTTATGGAATGGTCAATCCGGTTCCATCTCTGGTCAATCCGTTTGATCTGGTGGTCAATCTAGTTTCATCCTCGATTGAACCACTAACCAAAGTAGCTGATCCAGTTCCATCATCGGTCAACCCCACTCTTCATCTACAGAGTGAACCCAAAGTGATTGATCCAGTTCCTTCCTCGGTCAGTCCCACCCTTCATCCAAAGACTATCAAGGTGGTCGATCTGATTCCACCATCGATCGATCCCACTCCTCCTTTGATGAGTGCCGAAGTGGTCGATCCAGTTCTTCCATCGGTCGATCCCACTCCTCCCTTGAGGAGTGCCAAAGTGGTCGATCCAGTTCTGCCATCGATCGATCCCACTCCTCCATTGAGAAGTGACAAAGTGTTTGATCCAGTTCCTTCCTCGATCAGTCCCACCCTTCATCCGAAGAGTGCCAAAGTGACTGATCCAGTCCCTTCCTCGGTCAGTCCCACCCTTCATCCAAAGAGTGCCAAAGTGGTTTCTCCGGTTACATCATTGGTCAATACCATTCTTCCTCTAAAGAGTGCTACTGTGGTCGATCTAATCCCATCATCGGTCGATCCTACTCTACCTCTAGAGAGTAAACCTGATACTGCCCATGCTTTTCTCATTGATACAAAATCTACCGTGATGGGGGGCATTCCTCCTTCTCCCGTGAAACCCCCTCCAAGTAATGAGGCCATCCTTTTT
>CBVK0100413646.1:0-19447 GCA_900067695.1 Picea abies
GGGGCCCACACTAGGGTCTTTTGTCATGGCTCAAACTACTTGGTCCCAAACCAACAACCCGAGGAGTGTACTGGGGGCCCTAGATCTCAGCTAGGGTCTTATGCCATCCTCCCGGAGAATGGCTCTTGCAGCTGCACTAATTTCAATAGATTTGTTTATGTTAATGTTCAGAATTGTTTTTTATTGTTAATGATCAGATCTGTTCATATTCAAATCTAGCTTGGAATTGTTTTCTACATGCTCAGATCTATTGTACTATTTCTGTGATTGATCTACTTCAGAATTTTTTGTTTTGATTACTGATCTATATCTACTGTATTGTTAAAATTTAAAAGAATATTTTTGTTCTAGTTTTCCCTTAAATTCTAACATGCAGAAGTAAAATACTTACAATATTCGAGTGGGACAAACCGGCATGTTATATAGACCTCCTAGTGATTATCGACTCCTCTACCCCAATCAAGCCCCACCTACTCAAATTGCTGAAGCCCAACAGCCCAAACAGGAAAATGTAATCCTCCCCCTCCTTCAATCCATATGACAAGAATATATTATCCTGCTACGACATTACTAGGTTGGCTCGTGACAATCACCCAAATTGGGTTCATGAGGCAGCAAATGCATTGGAACGTGGATAGCAGCTGCAATGATAGACAATTTGTTAAATCATAGACAATGATAGGACAGTCATGTTATTTTTTGGTCTGTCTATAGATATCCAATGATACCAGTACCAAACTTGTCTGAAGAGGAAATTTGACTCACCCTGCCAATGATAAATAGGACCTGGGGACAAAAATAAAGGGCCTAGGACTGATCCATTTGAAACTGTATATAATTTGCTGGTGTACAGCAATAGAAAGCACTGAAACTTCCTGTAGTGGACACTATGTAGACACAGTTACCAAGTAAAAAGGGACCAGGACCGGCACAGTTATTTAATGAAAGAATACACAGTTTCAGCACTCTGTATATAAGATTGTCAGTCTGTATATAATTTGTTGGTGTACAGCAATAGGCATCCACATACTTGCCCCACACAACCCAAGGAGTACCTCCGTCTCTGATGTCCAGTACCTCAGAAGGTACTCGTCGTGCTATTCAGTATGAGCCTATAAGGTCCAGGCTGTTATCTCAAGTTTCAGCAGAGTTCTCCTTGGTTTCTTGGTTTTTTCTCAAGGCTACAAGCTTCCATTCATGCTGGTTGGTCTATCATGGGCTTGGCTACATTTTTCCAATGTCTCCTCCCCCAAAACTCTTTCCCACTCCTTTTTTCCACAGCCCTCCTCTCTCCATTCGGATTTTTTTTCATGCATAATGGATAGAGAATTCAAACTCAACTTCTGCAATAGACCTCGAGAAGGTATAATGGGGAAGTCTATATATGAGATAAGTCAGACTGCCTATGTGAAACCTATATTACATGCCTTGAAGCATAAGACCTCCATTGTCAATGGCATCTTAGTGGGCAGACTCAAACAATTCCCTACTTCAGAGGAAAATAGCAATATCAACACAGAGGTCGTAGAGATCCTCAGTGTTATTCCTCTTTCTCATGCTCAGCTTGGCCTCTTACCCAATTAGGAGATCGCTATCACTCTGGTGTATCAACAATTCTTTTTTTACCTATAAACCATGCCCATTACTGCTGAATCCAAAATAAGTTTCGTCTCAAGTCTAATAAAATGACTATAGAGCTGCTATCTCTTGATTGCTCTCTTATCTAGGCCATGCCCTCAGTTATTTATTTAGTCTATTTTATGTGTTTCCATTCCAAGAATCGTGCACCATGTGGGTATGCATACACATTTGGATGTAATTCTAGATGTTGTGAAGAGCAACAGATCACTTAAAATATTATATTAACCTTAACATGTGTAGAGTTATTGAACTCAATCCTATTTTCTAATTACCAAATTTGATCCAACTTCCTTGTTCTACTTCTGACAGAACTGCCTGAAATGTAAATTTCAAGTAGAATGAACATGAAAAAACTATTCTCTTTTAAACAGTGTCCTGTATTATATATCACTAGATGTTTATTAAAGCACAGACCAGTGGAGTGGTGCTGGCGATTTTAAAACCTATCCACGGGAAGTTGAGTAATTAAGAACATAATTGATGGATTTATCTCCATACTAATATTTCCTCCTCTCTTAGTTAAATGATTATGTCTACAAGATGTAAAGCTTCAAAACTGTAGCATTTTCAGAAATAATTCCTCTTATAAATTGAATGTCTTAGATTGCAAAAAAATTGCAGGATGCTATGTTGTATGTAGGCACAACTCAACAAAACTGAACTCCAATCATAGAATTTGTATGTCCCTTGGGACAATCTTCAACGACATGACTATCTTTTACTGCAAGAGGAAATTCTCAGCCTGAAATATGCTTTTGATTTTCTTTTAAGCATGTCTTGAACAAAGTCGTGCCGACTCTATTGTTCTGCATTGCACTTCTAGTCTCTATATTGCATACATTGATTCGTTTAATTAAAAACAATTTTCTTGAGATGGGCTCTTTTGCAAAGGCATTCAGGATGGTTTATAAGGTAATGTCACTCTACAAAACATGAGAGGGAAATACTAATTTTGTTTTATAGTATGGAACCATTAATTTTAATATGGCTGGTAACACAGTAAGTGTAGCTATATTTAATGTTGGAGACTAGCGTTTGTATTACAAGCTTGTTGCATGATGGAAATTGGCAAGTTTTGCGCTCGTCTTGAGTGGTTGGTTTTTTTTATTTTTAATGGATTTTGTGACAGTATTTTACCTCTATATTGCCCCTTGATTAAACCACTGTATCCCTGCAAACAAATAGAAGACTACCTGCAAAGCTACCAATCTAAATGCAGTACATACATCAAATACAATAGCTTGCATAATTATCTTTATAAAAACTATCTGCAAATGTAGTACATGCATAATATACAGCCACATGCTCTAAAAAATGAAGCTGAAAAACATAGTAAATAACATTTTCTATGAAATAACTATATACAACCTTACCTTCAAGTCGAGCAATGCCCATGTACCTTTTTGATAAGAAATGAGACCCTTATCTATATTTAGTCTTAAAATCACAAAAATATCACTGCACAATACAAACTAATCGATATTACAAACTTTTGGGTTACTGATCAGACTTCATTCAGGTGAAACAAGGTAGTTTTCTAATTAACATTCACTGCTGCCAAAAAAAGCAAGATACCGTATCCTCACAATTAATATAAGCCTTAAAAGAAAGCAAAACTAGCATCATAGTAGAGATTTATAGAAGAGTCTCCTCGTGCCATTGATTCAGATTTCTTTCATCTTAGTTTGCCATCATAAAGGAACTACATGAAGGGATGTTTTAGGCATTGGATTTCTTGTATGCTACTCATTACACCAAGAGTTCCTAACCCCATGACTAACAGATAACCAATATTTTATGGAGGTTCCTAAGATGCACCAACAGTTAAAGATAAATTCAGATGTCACTATGAAGACAAAAGCAAACTAAAAGGAAGCTAACCAAAATCACAGACTATGGAGAATAAATATTCTGAAATAAATTAACACGTTATTGGATTTGTATCTTTCTTCCCCATATGTACAAACATGCATGCAAATGTATTCTAGAATCTCAACGAATTAATATTCTACAGCAAAAGCCAATTAAAATCCATTGCAGTTATCAAAATGAGTAAATTTTTAGAATATTAATAGACAAACCATTCTAGGTATGTTTTATAGAATATAGATTCCAAGAGAATCATGGAATATCAATTCCAAGTAAACCATCATCTTACAGTGCAATATGTATTGAATCAACAATTATATCTGGCTTACACTGACCCATTTAGAAGAAATACAGTTAATCCAGCATCTTTGTCCAGTCATAGGGTTCCCATTTTCTTCCAAAGTCTGACACAGCTTTGCGTTGCATTTCTAATGATTCCCGTTGTCTATGCCTATACATATCTTCTTCGTGTAGCTGTAGCATACCCCTAATCACATTGAGACCAAATTGATTTTTGAAATTTTTTTCATCATCAATCACATGAACAAAACCCTTCTGCATGCCAAATTCCACATGAAAATAGGGAAAATTTTTTGGAATGGAACCTCGCAAACCCTTAATGCTAGTATCAATCAACTTCTTAGCATTGTGCTGACTCCATTCTGATTCAGCTTCATCAATTGCCTGCATGAGGGAAAATTCACATGTTCAGCCGTTAAGAATGCCATTTTAAGTTATATCAAAAATCAAGCAAAGTAAAGGACAATGACTTGTTAAGAAATTTGGCAAATCATTGCCAGCTAGAAGTTTTGCTATGTTCCCTAGCATATCGTTTCATTTGCCAATAACCATTTCCTACAGACCAACTTAAAACAAAGACAAAAGTTGAGATGGAACATATCGATCAATAAACAAATTCAACCAGGTAAAGGCTATCATCAAATTGGCAAAGGATAATAATTACAAAGCTAATAAAGTGCAAACAAAAGGGAACTCAAACTAAGTGTGCCCATGTCCCAATGCAAGAGATGGCATACAAACACATAGAAAGCTAATTATGAGCAGCAAATTATCTACTATACTTGACAACTAATTTGTTATGATCCCAGAACACAAAATAGCATAAGAAACCAGCATAAACACAATGTACACCAGATATGAGCATGGAGCACAGCTCCAATATGATAATAGAGATGAATTACACAATAACTCCTCATTGATTAGGAGAACCTCCTCCAAATAACCCAAGTAGATATATAACCAAATCATATGTCCATGTCCCCGATAATGACTATATTGACCTCTATGTATACCTATTCTTACCGGCTGCACATGTGAGCCCCTTATTAGGCAGACCCCTATTACATATACATTTAACCCCCTATATACCCCCATTCCTTAGCTGAAAAGTTATACATATTGTCATTTGTCTAAAGCTTTAATCCAAATCAAGATTCAAGGAGAATCAGCAATTTGGAATGCTTATCATTTAAGAATATGTTATCAAAAGGCCCAATCGTGATGTAAGATGCTTGTTAGAAAACAGCACAGACTAACCTTCTTGAAATAAAGTGGTGCTTCCTTTGCAATATCATAGGGCAAAGGAATGCATTCAACCAGGCAATGACGACGCTGCTGTGCAAGGCCCGTTGCAGTTTCTAGAAAAATTACATCCTTGCCCTCTTCTGCATACATCCTCAGGAGACATTTTTTGAAGTTGCGAAGCTCCTCCCACTCGTTATCATCAAGTATCATAGGGCAAAGGAATGCATTCAACCAGGCAATGACGACGCTGCTGTGCAAGGCCCGTTGCAGTTTCTAGAAAAATTACATCCTTGCCCTCTTCTGCATACATCCTCAGGAGACATTTTTTGAAGTTGCGAAGCTCCTCCCACTCGTTATCATCAAGATTTCTAGTTGATGCTTCATGCTGTAAAGAAAAAATGAACTGTTTAAATCATTTATCATTTCTCTCCCTCAACAAGATAATAATAGAAGAAACTATAAAAATATGCCAATCGATGGTATCAAAACGGAATCAGCTGCATGATAACTGTACCTGCATTGGCAAAATATAGCAGTGCCCAGCCACAACTGGTTCCCATGAAGGCAGCATTAAGTAAGTGAAATTTGCAATTGAGATTGTTAGATGCTTTGGTCTTGAAGGATTCTCAAAACAGAGCTGGCAACGCTCTTGCTGAGTTATGATGCGCTTTTGAACTTTCATTGGACTATTCTTACCCATCTGTTGTTTCAAATTTGTCTTCTTCTGTCTTTCTCTTGTATCAAGAATGTCATCATAGTCATACTCATCATCTGCCTGAGTAGCAGTTTTGTACTGTTTGTTGCGTATAATCTTTGAAGCCAAATTTGCATCTGCATCATCCTCTGTTCTTTGCTTAGACTGAGAACCAAGCTTCCTCGTATCAGATCTGACAAAACACAGGTTGTGTTTGACATTAGAAATTGTAAAGATGGAAAAAAATGATAGGTTTCCCTGTGTTAAATCGGAAGAGCGTCGTGGTAAAGATGGAAAAAAATGATAGGTTTCCCTGTGTTAAAGGAAGATACCTGATGATGTCTGCTGGAGATACAACTTTTTCTTTGACAGTGTTGTTCACCTTTGCCATATTTTGTGACTCCTTCTGTAATAAGTGGATAAATATTTTACATTAGACAAGATGACATGTAAGAAATTTACATGAGATAGATACTGGTAAAGAAAAGTTATTTAAACAAAACAGACATATAGGTATTTTAACAAAAGACATACTATATAGTAGACAAACTCAACAAAAAAGAATGTTAAACTCATCAACTGGGAAATAGAAGTTGCACTCGGCTAGGAGACTTTTCCAAGCATCCAACATGATAATTAAAGAGAAGTAAAATTCAAAAAACAGAGCATCATAGGCCAATGGAAAAGACATATTCAAATAAAACATTAGAACCTTGTACCATTAGTCATTAGAGAATTTTAATGTAGCTAGGCCATTCCTTGTCTGAATAAGATTAAGACTCCCATAAACAATAGAACACAAAACAAACAGATATAGAAAACAAACAAGAAAAACGTGAATGAAAGGTATCCATTATGCTATTTACCAAAAGTTCATCTGCCTCTGCATGCTTTCCTTTCAAGCGCAACTGCATTGCCTTTGCTGCCAATTGATTTGCAGTCAAGCCTTGTACATTTGATGCACGATCAACAGCAGTCACCTCATCTTTACAAGAATCGTGTGCTCTAGCATCTTGCTGATAAGGTGCATTTGGTATAGGCATTTCGTCTTTGGCACTGATTGACTGTGAACCTTCACTAAGGCCTCTTTCTCTTTCACTAGAGACTCTTTCCATCTTAATAACTACTGCTGTTGAGGAAATATCCTGTTCTTTGTTTTGCAGCTTATTGATACTCTGGAGAAAACTGCCATCATTTGAAAATTTATTTAAGCAAGATGCTGCTGTTCGGATAATCTCTGCATCTTCTGGACGGACAACGTTACCTTTCTTTTTGTTTCTCCAAGATAAGGAATCGTTTATTTTGGGTGCTTTCATATGTGATTCACGAAGAGAAACATCCCTCAAATAATCTCTGTTGTTATCCCTTATCCTCTGATCATCCTTGTCCATTTCATTATAAGTACCTTCATGGCCTCCATTTCCATGTTCACCTTTCTGTTCCCTTTTCCTGTCTCTGATTGCATGCAAATGAGCACGCCCATAAGCTGCTCTAGTAGTTGCTACAGATGCAGTCATTTGTGCCAGTGAACCCCACCGCTCTTCGACAACCTAGAAAATATAAAAGGGGAAATGACTTATAAGTTATAATGCTTATATAGATATCCAGTTCCAGAGATTTTGAGGAAAATTAAACCCCTCATCTAAATATTCCACAAGCAAGAGTATCGTTCAATATCAGTTACCTCATCAAGCTTCCGACCTTCTCGAGCTGCCTGTTCTTGTGCTCGCTTCAAAGCTTTTAATCGCCAACTTGCACCTCCATCACCAACAGCAGGTGGTGGTGGCAACTTGCCTGCTCCTGCCTTTTGTGGTACATCTTCATCTTCCTCTGGATAACCCGAACCCCCACCATTGAAGAATGGATTCAATTCCTTTGGATTTATTTTAGGCTTCTGTAAAACAGTGCTACAAACTGTCTTAGAAATCTATGAGGGCACACAATAAAAGTTTGTAACGGTATACATCTTTGAATGAATGTTACAACTAGCAAATAAGATGTCTTCCTCCGAAAGAATTTAGTTTGTCAAGAATAATATGCATTTGGCGTGAACTAATCTTCTTCAGGAGACAAAAAATATAGCTTTCAGAGGAATCTATCCTTAACAAGGTCTAGTATTTTCATAGTGGATTTCTTTCATTGTAGACAGCTTAAATCAATTTCACCGTGCTTGGCTTAGACAAGCCTTCTCATAGTGTTTTACATTTCATCGTTTGAATTTCAAATGCATACACAAGGTCTTTTCATATTACTTATGAACATCTTTGTTTCTTTTGTGTATAATTCTTTGGGCAATAATGTAAGGGCTGTTGGCAAATTATTGGGTTTATGCATTAACAAGCTATTCATCTTACAAAATTACATAGACATTCAAAACATGTGCTCATATTATTTCCCTCTTTTTGTACATTATACCCCCATTTTGTTCCAATTTTCAATTCTCTCTCTTTGACCCTGCTACTCCCTTTACAATATTCCCTTACGTCCATTTCCATATTTGACCTGACCTTAGTTAATTTTTTATGTTCAATGGCCAATTAACACACAGTAGTAGTTTTGACAAGGAAAATCAACTCACAATCATTTTTCCAGAACGTGGTGAAAAATATGGATAGGTGATAACAGGAGTTGAAATATGTGGCAATGTAGAATGTCACCAAACTACCTCTAGAGTACTTGCAAGAAATACCCGTAGGCAATGGCACAGGGATCAATATATGGGAGATAGATTCTGCTGAAGGCAAATTGTGATTCTGGTGAAAACCATGAGATTTTTTTTCCGATCATGTTCTAAATGTCATGTTATCATGTCAGTGAAAATGCAAGTGTTTGCCCCTAAATAATTGCCAAAGCAAGCCAAGTTCTCCGTACCATGTTTGTGCATTAGCTTTAGAACTAATAGTATCAGTTTAATTAAAACTACTGTGAACATAAGCTGGCTTGACCGTTGTTTATGATGGTGGTTTTTCTTTTTGAGTGTTTCCTGATCATCTCAAAGATTTTCTATGGTTGTTCTTAGCATAACTTATGGAAATTGTCCTATTATATAACTTTTATTTTGAAAAAATCGCCTCGAAGTCTTTCCGGCAGATACAGAGAATGATTTCATTTGGTTTTTCAAAACTTTTATCTGGACCAAGAAGCACTATCGTACTGAAATTACACCCTAGTAGATTTGTGTTTTGCGGTCCCCTAATCTAGTATCTCTCTTATTAACTTTCATAGTTCCGTGTCTCTTTCGGTATTCGTCTATGCATGGAGATAGACGATTATGGACACTTTGACATAGAAATAGCAAGATATAAATAATGCCTTACTGGGTGACGGATGGGTAAAAGAAAAGGGGCCAATACAAAATTTGATTCACTGGCATACATGCTGAAAGGAAAAGTAGAACTACGATTTCTCATTCTGCATCAACCCCTTTTTTAGGTCCCTTATACAGCTAATTGTAAGGTAATAAAAAAAGAAAGATCATAGGCTGGAATGCTCACCTCTTCCAGCATGTCCTGAGAAGGTTCTTCATCTTTTAGTATCTGTTTTGCAGAAGGTGGTCTTTCTGAAGGCCTGACCATCCACTCCAACCCCATCTCTTTTCTCGCTGACTCCAGCTCTTGCCGGGCAGATTTTGTTTTATCAATTTCCTCATCTGCAACAACATACATGATGAGGAGGACAGTTTTAGGCTTAGTGAAAATGAAAAACAATCAAATTAACAAACACAATAGAGTTGAGTATACAGAATGACATCAAACTTCATAAGGGTATGCAAATAAACAATCAACTCGGAGCAATATTCACATAATCGACAAAATAGAATAGGTGGGAATGAGATACCATTAAGGACGGAAAGTTAAATCAATAATACCTGCTGAAGATGAGGCTTTTCTTTCGCTACTTTTCCTTGAAGACTTTCTAGATTTATGTTTTCTCTGTCTGGGTTTCTCACTCTCAGATGATGATGGGGATGATGAAGATGGGGAAGATTCCCATTTGGGTTTTTTCTTCGATCTTCTCCTCCTATGTCTTCTGTCTTCTTCTTCATCATCATCGGAGATATCAGAAGAATTATATCGTTTCCTGCGTTTCGAACGGGATTTGTGATGCTTCTTCTGCTTCTTCTTAGGGGTTGGGGAATGATCTGAATCTGAATTGAATTCTGCCTAAAATAGGAAACCGAAGAAACCCTTGTAAGAAAACACAATGCCGTGAAATAGAAACAAAAGAGAAACAGGGAGACACGGATTGAGTACGTACTTGGAGTTTATCTCTGGGTATGAATTTCACGCCGCTTAACATTTCCTGTAACTTGCAATCTTCGCTTTTCAGTGTCGATAAATATTGATCTTCAATTGAAAAGGTGCACCAAATATTATGGAAAATCAATGTGTAGTTTCTCTCTCTATAGATATATACCTCGCCGTTGAAGTGCCCTGCGTTGTTACATGAACGATCAACGTTCGTATTGCTTTTCTAAAACTAAAAGAAAACGGAAGTCGGCTTTTATTCTGGTTACACGAATATGATGGAGGAAGTCGGCTTTTATTTTTTTTTCATAGGTAAGGTTATATAAAGAGGATTATTTCACCAAAATTGTAATTTTGGATTTGATGAAATTATTATTTTTAATGTAAAAGAAGAATAATATTTTTGAAAGCATTGTGTAATATTAACATTTGATATTTTCTAATTTCATCAATCTAAAATGATTCTTACTAGATTTTAGAGGTGTTTCCCCTCCAATTCTTATGAATAGTAGAAAAAGAGTCAATTCATTGTGCATTAACACTATTTGGATTTTTAAAAGAGATGGAATCAGGAGGGCATGTTAGTGGACCATTTGGGTCCAAGTAGGAAGTCAACAGGAAAACCAAGGTGAAGGTTATCTCTAGGACTAGCCAAAGAAAATATAGCCTTAGAGAATTCTTTGTCATCGAGAAAGAATGTAGTTGAAGAGGTATGGGTACTTCAACAAAGCAGGGAAGGAATGGGTGTGGATTCCCCCATAGGTGAATGAATCCACCCAAGATCTAAGACAAAATAAATATGAAAACCAAGGTGAAGGTTATCTCTAGGACTAGCAAAAGAAGATATCTCCCTGAATAATCCTTTGTCATCAGGGAAGAATGTGGTTAAGGAGGTATTGGGGTACTTTCATAAAGGGGGAAAGGAATGGGTGTGGATGCCCCCAAGGGATGAATCTACCCAACCTCCAAGCCATAGTGGTGAGGACATGTTTATGTATACATGGGCTCATGCTCGTTGGGAGTGGGTGTGGTGTAAACAGTGGAAGTGGCCATGTAGATCATGGGCTTAGTGTGACAGACATAAAGAGGATTGGTGTCAAGTGTTGGGCGTGGTGAGGGGTCACAATATGAGAGCTTGTCAATGGTGACAATGCATCCTTCATGAGGGTTTCATGACCTAAAAAAGAAAAGACACCACAATGTATGTGGCATACATGTAATCATGTCTGAGGAGGGTATTGTAATCCATTGAACGATCATGATAATGGCATTGATCAAAACAATCTTATCACCTAATTCAATTGGGAGATTAGGCACAATTATTATTGGGTTACATAATCTATCATTAAATGTCCATAACTCTATCATCGATGGAATGAAAATGAGAGAACCCATGTGTTGCCAAGCTGAGAATGACATAGTACATGAAAAGGTCCCTTTGTATACTAAACATCGATGAATAATTAAGTTCATAATGATGACTCATATTTGGAATGGGGTGGAAGACAGTTGGTGTGTTATGGTACATGGATCCCAATCAAATGTGAGGGCTTGTGAATTTTGGGAGGGAACACTCCTATTTGCCTTATAAGTGGAAGAGGTGACCCCAAATTTAAATGGTTGGGTCCTAGATGTAAAGTAGATATGGTAGGAAGATGAGTTACCAACTTGTGGTAACCTGGAGGAAGAAGAAGGGAATGCAAGGGCATCTTGTTCATGGGCCACTAAATGTTGTCGGGGGAAGGGGTTAAAAAAGGTCTCTAGTTGTTGGGGGTTAAGGTTCCCTTATGGGGGGTAAACATTTTCATTGAGATGATTGTTATTAAGGGTACCCCATAAGGGTTAAAAGCATTGGACCTCAAGCATCTCAGGACAATGATGGGTGTAGTGGACACATGTCTAGAAAATAGTGCAAGGGTAGTTGATTCATAAATGGTTAGAATGACCCTAATTCTTTGGATGATTTGAATTGGATCCTAATTAAATCTCTTTTGTAAAATTTGTAATAAGCATTTAATTGTTTTGGCAAAGTTGAGTGAATAGTTCAAAAATTCTTTTGACTTGGAAGATGAAAACGAATCACTATGATGGTTGGGCTTACAAGGCATCCCATTAAATATGAAGGTTGTAGAGAAGAAGGGCATTTAAGGGAAAAGAGAATAGGAGAGCCTATGAGGAAATAAAGAAGCAAGATGGTAGCAGAACATGAAGGATTCAGACGAAGAAGCCTATTTGATAATTGAAGACTATCTATAAACCAAAGCCATCTACAACTTTGCTAGTGAGTAAGAATGCATTAAAACCTTGATTTTCAATGCATAACTAAACTATAATCAAGGACTTATATCCCATTCGCTTCATCAACATGGATATTATGCGGAAAATAACTTCTGGTCTATGTTCTCTATGTCATACAGAGATCTCTATCTAGAATGAAACTTCAAGCCTTATGTTCTTTATGTAACCTCTCCTCGAGATTGATTATCTAGCTCCTTTCTCCATGTAACCTACACATGAGAAACTAGATGTCAGTGCAATGGCAAATTATTCTTTGTTCTCAATGTGCTAATCAACACTAGGTCTCTAACTATGTATGATGTCAAGTGCTATGTTTCCATAATTGATCTCTGGAGATTTTGTGCACAAATTTTGGGTGCAACTTCTCAGCTCACTATCCTTTGGCAAGCTTGTGAGGAGGGTTCTACATGTTGGCTTTGATATGCCAAGATAATCCTCTATACATGAATGGCTACAACTATCCCTATTTGATTGTCGCCAATGTCCAACCACAATGACTCTATATTGCATGAACTTAGCTGAGCTTAAAACAAAATGATATCAACAATTGTCATCATTGGCCTCTTGCTTGGAAAATGAGGCAATGAGATATTGGATATGCACCTAGTTTTGAACTATAGTAGCCCAACACTAATGCTACTTACACCAAAGTTTTTTATACAACATTCCAACAACAAATTGATAATTCCCTTTTAGTTTCACAAAGAGAAAAAAGTTCTAATAATCTAAATGGAAATATTCTCTCAGTTGACATGAGTATTGTAGCTAACACATGGAGAGGACATAGAAAATCAAAATTATCTTGCTTGGACATTTAATTTCCATCAACCATCCCACCAAAACAATTTGAGTCTTATCGAACACAACGACCTCCATGTAAGACCTTGCAACAAGCTATTCAGGTTCACCTCAAGGTGAAAGTAATTATAGACATTTTAGTTATAATTTTCAATAACTATCATCCTTTCAATCTATGTTTCTATTATAGAGGTCAACAAAATGTTGGATTCTCGCTGATGTTGATCATCATATAGTATAAATAATGATATCTCTGGATTGGTTTGGTGAACCCATTAATTTAATTACTTTGAATGGTAGTGACAAATAATTTGATAGTGTTTATGTTGTTTGTAGTATATCATGTTGCCATGAATGTCCTCAATCCACTTTACATTTGACCATTTTTGGAAATTGCTAATTTGGATGGATCAAAATGATGTTTTCTTCAAATTTGTTGCCCATAAATAAAGACCAAAACCTTTCAATTTCAATTACAGAAACAAAAATGGAAAACCAAGAGTTAAAGGTCAATGCTTGTAGTTTAATTGAACAATCTAATGTTGTTTATAGCCAACTATGCAATGTATAGATAAAGGGGATATGAACAAAGAGCACACAATTGGAGCATACAACATTTGCAGCCTACATACCGTCTCAGACTTCTTTCCAAGGTAGTGTACGTCCCTCCTAGAGATGGTTTAGTAGTGTACGACCTCAACAAACTCGAATACTCAATGTGCGGATTGGCTTTGGGATGCCAATGATCTCCTTCAAACAACGAATGGCCATTCCAACAGTCTTGAGAGGATGAATTCCTAAATTTAAGAGCTCGAATTAGAAATTTGGACCAAGATTAGCAAACATGGCCAACAACTCTATCATTGCAGTCTTTGATTTCCTCTAGATGAACTAAATGGATGGCTTGAGGTAGTTGGTTGTTGTGCCCACGTAGTAGCTTAAGGGAAATAGATTTCAAATAGGAATTAACATTCTATTAACTGGAATTAGTCAAGAATACACTACAAATGAAGCAAGCACACATCAATTAACATAGGTATAATGTGTAATTCCTCATTACCATCGTTAACACACCAAGAGTAGAGAATAACTAGATAGGCATTTCATTGTATGTAATTTATCATATTTCACACCAAGAACAAAGAATGGAATTTAACTATGAATTATGCACACATATGATTGAAATCTAAAATGATAGACCCAATAATTAATCACATAATGGACATTGTGATATTACCTTGGAAACCCAAATGAGAAAATCAGCTTCGAATGTTTACTCAGTTCTCATTTAGACAATCTCATGTTACAATGCAGTTCATGGCTCTCCATACATCCTATCCTCTCTTGGCCAACAAAAACATCTTCGAGAGTGAAAGTATAGGAACAAATAGGGAGAGTTGGATTAATGGAAAGGCCAAAGGGCATGACCTTTCATTTCCCATTCATCAATCTCTTATCCTCTCCTATTCTATTTTTTTTAATCAATTCATTGTTTTCTTCACATTTTGTCTTATTCCACTTTTACATCTGCATTGTTTTTAATAGTTTTTCTGGCCTCCAATAGTGATTGAATTGGTTTGCAAGTATTGAGTCTTACAACCATTCACTTGTTTGAATCAATAACTCACCCTTGCAACCATTTCTCGGCAAAATATAACCCCCACTAAATGTTGGTTTTCTCATTTGGGTTTCTAGTGTAAAAAAATATATGTTGTCTGAATATGAATTGTGTGATTGAATTTTATGCATGTTGGATTATTCCTAGTGGTAATTACTCCATCGTATTAAACTCAATTCATTTTTTTAACTCACCGCAACATTGAAATCCAATTGTTGGAATTATTCAATGATAAATGCAACATTGTTATTCATTATTTTGATCATTGGCAAGACAATTGTATGCATTGGCCTTATTCCCGATCTATTTGGACTCCTATGACTGGAATCTTCCCTTACTCCATTTGCTAAGTGATTTCCTTGTGTATGCATTGTGATTGGGTCTATCCACCTACAACCTGTTAGATTTTATTTATTTACATAGCATTAGAGTTACCAGTGTTCTTTTACTTCTTTACGATTAACTTATATATATCATGTATTGAGCAATAGCAACATAAACAAGAGACAAAAGAACACAAAATATTTATCCTTGGAAAACCCCAAATGGGGGAAAAACCCAACAACCTTTCTTAGACAGATTTTGTTCACAAATAAAGTCCAATCATGAACCAACAGATAAACCCTAGCACAAAGGATAGCTCAAGGTACAACCATAAATATCACCCCAGCTGTAGCAACAACACTATACAAGAGGAGCGCACCTCTACCAAGGGTAGCGCACAAGAGAGAGAGAGATAGTAACCACAAAGAATAACCAAGATCTAAGATGATGTTGTAGCTATGTCTTCCTAGCCTTATACCTATGCCTTCTTATGTAGTTTCAATTGCGAGTGTGTGTGTACAAATGAGCAAGGAGTCACTATATTTATACTAGTCTGTCAAAGTACTAGGCTCGACTTCTTATCTGGAATATTAGGGCCGACTTCTCATCTGGAATAATTCATTTTCCACTTTATTAATTACTTTGGGTCGACTTCTTATCTGGAGGCTTCTATTTTCACTTTAATCTTTTCCTTGTGGGTCGACTTCTATTATGGGGTATTTCCACATCTGTTCAATGGTTCTCTTGCTTCCGGGATCTTCTTCTCATCTAAGAAAGGTCATCTAGGAGGGAAAGTTCTTCCCGCAGCTACCAAAACATCAACACTCCCTCTTAGCTAGGGAGGTATATTTCCATGGTGTCTTCATCTAGTAGTCTACTCACTACTTTGCAATAAGCTAGTAGCACACAACTACTACAATGCCATTGGTAGATCAAAATGATCTGGCATGGTCTCCAAGACTAGGTTGCAATCATCCAGTAGCACATAGCTACCCATACTTTCATAGTATAGTAGTACACAACTACTGCCATAGTCCTCATGATTGTGTTGCGATCAAACAGTAGCACATAGCTACTTCCAAGCAATCGTGTAGTCTCCATGGCAATCGGCTAGTAGCACGCAACTACTACAATGCCATCCAATCTGCTGCCAAACCATATTGTCACGACTACATAGCAATCAACTCGTAGCACTAAGCTATTGCCATGTCATCATCCATAGTCATGATCTCCAATCCACTAGTAGTCGTAAGACTACTACCATGCAGTCCAATAATCTCCATAACTATGTAGCAATCAACTAGTAGCACTAATCTACTAGTATACCATCAACCATAGTTATGATCTCTGTGACTATGCAGTAATCAACTAGTAGCACACAACTACTACCATTCCATCAACCATAGTCACAGACTCTATGACTATGCAACAATCAACTAGTAGCACACAAGTACTACCATGTCATCAACCATGGTCATATCCTGCAGTCAACTGGTAGCTACACAAGCTACCACCATGTAGTCCATCAGTCTCTGTGATTATGTAGTAATCAACTAGTAGCACACAACTACTACCATGCCATCATCCATAATCATAGTTTGTAATCCCCATGACTATGCAACAATCAGCTAGTAGCACACAACTACTACAATGCCATCAACCATAGTCATAGTCTCTATAACTATGCAACAATCAACTAGTATTACACATCTACTATATTGTCATCAACCATAGTTATAGTCGATGTCTCTATAACTATGCAGCAATCATCTAGTAACACACTACTACTATAATGCCATCAGCCATAGTTATAGTTGATGTCTCTATAACTATGCATCAATCGACTAGTAGCACACAACTACTACAATTCCATCAACCATAGTTATAGTCTCGTTCAATATCACGAAGCTACTCCCATAGTCCTCACGACTATGTGTGTGATGTTTCTTCTCTCATCAGGTGTGACGGTGCATTACCCCCTCAATCACCTCACATGATTGATCTCGGAAACCCTTGGCCAAATGGGTTAGCCAACATGAGAAGGAACAACACACCTCCCTCTCAACTAGGGTGGGCATTCTGCATCATGCCAAACTTGTCTCTGAAGTATTTATACTTCACTCTAGATAGAGGCTTGGTGAGAATGTTTTTTATCTGCTCATTCGTGGATATGTATCGGAGCTCTATAGCTCCTCTCTACACCATGTCTTGGATGTAATGATATTTTATCTCTCTGTGATTTGACTTGTCATGAAAGACAAGATTCTCTGAAAGCCTCACACAACTTTGATTGTCACAATGTATCAAAGTTGGCTCCAATTCTAGATCAAATATCCTTGCAAGAAATTTAACTTCCGAAGCCACACTGCTTCACGACTTGCCACACTAGCTACAATATACTTTGCCTCTACTGTATTGAGTGCCACTAATGTTTGCTTCCTGCTCAACCAAGAGATCATACCTGATCCCAGACTGAAGCAACATCCAGAAGTACTCTTCCAATCCACTCCACTCCCTGCCCATTCAAAGTTTGTATATCCCTGCAACTTCACATCTTCACCTGAGACATATCTCAATCCATATCTAATCGTACCACGCAAGTACCTCAACACATGTTTTGTTGTCATCTAATGTACATGTCTAGGTTCAACCATGTACTGACTCAAGGCATTCACTGCAAAACATATGTCAAGTCTAGTGTTAACCAGGTACATCAAGGATCCAATCAATTGTCTATACATCATGGGATCCACCAAATATGAAGATGAATCGCTCAAAAGCTTTAGATTTATCATCATGTGTGTGGCCATGGACTTGTAGTCCATCATCCCAAACCTCTGCAGGATCTCAACAGTATATTTTCCTTAGCTAAGGAAAATCTCATCTGATCTCTGCCACACCTCCAATCCCAAGAAGTAATGCATCATTCCTAGATACTCCATCTCGAACTCTGAAGCAAGCTCCCTCTTGCACCCAACTATGAGCTTCTCATCTCATGTTAGAAACAAGTCATCCACATATACAACCAAGATCAACAGACATCCATTCACAACCTTATAGTAAAGGTTGGGATCTGCATCACTCTTGGTAAATCCCAAGCTCATCAGGTAGTTATCTATCCTAGCATACCATGCCCTGGGTGCCTTCTTAGGCCTATATAAAGCCTTCATCAATCTACAGACATGGGACTCGTTCTCATGTATCTTGTGGTTTCTCTATGTACACTTCTTCTAGCTACTAGAGAAAGTGTCTCATCGTAATCTTATCCCTCTTGTTGGGAGAATCCTCAAGCCACAAATCAAGATTTGTACATGTCTATGTTGTCATTCTTGTCATAATCTTCTCCCTCTTGCTGGGAGAATCCTCAAGCCACATATCAATATTTGTACATCTCTATGTTGTCATTTGCAACATGCTTGATATTGTAGATCAACTTGGAAGTCACCTTTGACTTCACTTCTGGTCTCAGAACCAAGGAAAAATCCATATCCCAGTCCTTCTGATTGGCTTCCTCCTCTGTCACCGAAACAAGGGAATCTTCCTAGGAGGTCTCATATCTCCTTGAATCCTTTGAAAATTTGATCTAGCCTCATGTCTATCAGTCATGGAAGACATCTCTCTCTCTCCTATCTGAATCTGAGGAGGAATATTTTATGAATGAAAGTCTCTAAGCCATTGACTCTCTCTAAGATTAGGCTCACTCTGAGTCAGCATGCTCCCTCTGAAGCTTGAATCCCTATGAGTTTATATAATATCTAGAGCCATTTTCTCCCTCTGCATGTGCTGACCTCCTCTTGAAGTCTGGTCTCATATGAATTATCCTAAGGAGGTTTCTCCTCCCTACTGGATCCCTAGGGTTGACTCCCTCTGAACTCTAGCTCCTTCGAAATTGGTATTTGGTGGGGCCTCCTGCCTCACCATTGGTGGAGCCATCTACTCCTCCTCATGATATGGATTATCAATTCCATATATTTGTATCCCCCTTTGCATCCTGCAAAGTATCACAGGACCATGTTGGTCTCTTCCTGGTCACTGTAACTATTCTGGGTAGGCCCTTCTAGCTCTACTGACTCTTCTTGGTGATCTGAAGAGTGATCAACTGAACTACATGGATATGTATGGTCATCTTTGGAGCCTTCTACTCCTTACAATCGATCTCCGTATGAGATACTATGTATCCCCAAAAGTACCCTTCTTGCCAGAAGGTTTTGACTTTGTCCTCTTCTCCTTCATTACATGGATGTGTACAGTCATGTGCACAACTCTATGTCAGGATAGTCTGCTCCATGTCTCAGATAGATGCCATCTAAATTGTTTCCTTCTGAAACCATCATTTTAGCTCCCTCTTTGATCCAGATTATTTTTGGAATGAAATGAAAGAAAAGATATTACAATGAAATACACATAAAAATT
>CBVK0100413647.1:0-19445 GCA_900067695.1 Picea abies
AGTAGTAACCATCGACAGATTCTCCTCCCCAACACTGGCTTGTTGACTAGGTATTTAAGGATTGAGTGATCTGTAAACATCTTAAAATGTTTTCCCAATAAGTAATGTCTAAACTTATGTTGTGCGTAGACCATAGCTAGAACTTCCCTCTCTATGGTGTTAGAGTTATGTTCTGATTCTTATAGCTTTCTTCTTGCAAATGCTATAGGGTGATCCAAATCTCACGCTCCTGGATGCACCAAGATAGCTCCATGCGCTATGGATGATTCATCTACATGTATGTGGAATGCATTTTCCCAGTCTAGAAATACTAGTATTGGCGTGGTGACCATCTTTTCTTTCAGTGTATCCATATTGTGTTGACAATCGTCGTTCCACTGAAACTTTGTATTGTTTCTTAACATTTTCTTCATTGGTGCAGTAATCTATGTGTACCCTTTGATAAAATTTATGTAGTATCATGTGTGTCCCAATGTCGATCTTAGTTGACGGACTGTTTTTGGTGATGGCAAGCTAACAATTATTGCAATCTTTGCAGGATCTATTAGTAAACCTTGTTTGCATACTATATGGTCCAATAGTATCCCAAACGGTGTTTCAAATATACATTTTTTTATGTTTAATGATATCTGACACTGCCTACATATTTCTAACATTAGTTGTAAGACCTCTACATGGTCTTTCAACAAACTATATGTTATCCAATCGTCCAAGTATACCTCTATAAACTGGTGGATGAATTCCTTAAACGTGGTGATGACTACTCTAGAAAATATTGTTGGTGCATTCTTCAGTCCAAACGGCATGACTGTGTACTGGTAGGATCCCCATTCTGTAGCAAGTGTGGTCTTGTATCTATCTTCATGTTCTATCTTGATCTGGTGGTAGCCTAAGAATCCATCAATGAATGAGTAAACTTTGTATGCTCCTATGTTCTCCAACACTTCATCTGTGAAAGGTGTAGGGAATAGGTCATGTAGGCATGCATCGTTCAATTTCCTCAAGTCAATGCATATCCTTATCCCTCATTGTTTTTTCTCCTGAACTACCAATGATCTTATCCATTCCAATTCTTCCACTAGTTCTATGATTCCATCTTCGAGCATCCTGTCGATCTCAGCTTTGACTTTCTGCTTATATATCGGGTTCAATCTGTATGGTTGTTTTCTCATCAGTCTTACTTCAACTCTGAGTGGCATATTCATTTCTCCTAGCTCTCTTGCTATACCCTTCATCTCTATAAATGTTGTGGGAAACAGGTCGTTGTATTCGCACAGTAACTCTGTTATTCTTTCTATTGTTTGCTAATCCCAGTAATCTCCAATGCTGGCCAATTTGGGATTCTCAACAGCCCCAATGTTGAATTTATTCACCTTGATCAGTGCAACAATGAATTTTGATTCTATAGGTGGACCCTCAGCCCCAATGTTGAATTTATTCACCTTGATCAGTGCAACAATGAATTTTGATTCTATAGGTGGACCCTCCACTTCTCCTTCGCCTTCCACTTCCCCTATCTGAATATCTTGTGGATCGTCTTCATCTGGTGCTTCCTCCTGCACATGGTAACATGATGACAATTCTCTGACTGTCTGCTTGTTCCATTGTTGTTCTTTTGTTATGAGTTCTAATTTTGATTCCTTGATGAATATCAACCATCTTAAATGTTTAAGAGTTTCATCTATGTTGGGTTTATCATGATCGAATGAATAAGTGACTGTAAAATTATGTTGCAATACCGTCCAGGTTGTAGTTCCTTTGTGTAGTTCCTGGTCTGTATACTAGTTTGTTGGTATGCCCTCTAGAGTGTGTATGAAATGTGGTATGCCCTCTAGAGTGTGTATGAAATGATGAGGCCATTCCTCTGGGGGTGAAATTATTGGTATGCCCTCTAGAGTGTGTATGAAATGATGAGGCCATTCCTCTGGGGGTGAAATTATTGGTATGCCCTCTAGAGTGTTCTGTTGGTTCCCCCAATCCATCATACTTCTGCTGCTTGTTGTTTTCTTGTTCTACGTGAAACCTTATGTGCAGTAATCACTTACATTGGTACCAATCCGTGATTGTCTGTTTGTGTGCACCCCACCATATTGCAAGTGTGGCCTTGAGTGCTATATCAAGTACTAAGAGTCTCTGATTATCTAAAACTTCATCTTTGTACTGTGCCAAGAATACTTCTAGATCATTTACCCCGTGGAAACTAGGTGGTTCCCTTATCTCCGTGCCTATCCATCTTACTGCACAGTCTATTTGTGCACATATTCTTGTGGAAACTTTGTGTAGCCTTTAATGTCAATTCTCTAAACTAGTATCTGATTCTGTCGCACATGAAGTAATTCTCCACCAACTAAGTATCCCATATGTAGTTGGGTTCACGTAATCCTCATTACGCGAAGTTGTTATGTACAATTGGATGATTTTATCTAAGTCTAAGAAAGTGGTTTCTACAAACCTTTCCCTTTCTAATGGGTCTAATGGCACGATGACCCTGTATTCACCTGACTCAAATGCCATTTTTCATGTCTTCAAATTGATTATGGCCTGGTTGTCAAATGCCAAATCCAAACCAACCAATGCTGGATATGGTGTTGTGTCATCCACCATTTAAATCACTTCAAAGTCTTCTTTAGTGCGCACTCCATCTAGGTCTATTGTCACTCCTTTCAGTCTACCAATTAGTAGGACTCTGTGTTGGTTTGCTAGTTTCAGTTGCACAGGTGAATATCCTAATATGGGCTCTCCCATACATTGCCATGTCTTCTTTGGTAATACATTAACTTCACATCCTATATCTAGTATGATATCTCCCATGTTTAAATATTCGATGTTGGCATTCAGTCTAAACTCCCTAATTTTTCTTCTCCTTGTATGTAGGTGATTGACTGTTTTTTGCTCAAGTTTTCCTTTAGTCTCTATACTACATATTTCTAGTATGTTTTGAAATATTTTGACAGATGATGGATCATTCAATACTTTTACACATGATTGAAAAAATCCTTTGATTGTACTTACTTGTCCCATGGGTTTCATTTGGTTGGTATGATCCAATAACGGAGGCATCTCGTACTCTGGTGCTTTCTTGATTTGTTGCGTAGTTGAAGTTGATGCAATGTCGTCCTTCTGAAATTCTTATCTGACCTGCTTAAATATCTCCTTCTCATTCTGCACGTTGAACTGCTTCCTTGGTTTGGTGTTCTTCTTCACCCACTAGTGTTGTATTGGATCTTGTCGAACTGCTTCATTTGTTGTTTTATCTCCTCTGTGGGTAACTATGTTGATGTTCCATCCTTTGTCCCTTGATTCAGCTGAAATCCACTGAACATTCTGGTTGTTCTGGTTCCTCTTTTCCTGGATATTTACTAATAGTGTCGGACATTGTTCTGTATCATGGTCTGATGCGCGACAATACATACAAGTTTCTAGTGGAAGTGGACATTCCCTTGCATAATGTCCCGGTTGTTGAAATTTGTCACATACCATTGGTTCTCTACCTCTTCCAAAACCTCCTCTCGCTTGTGCTCCACCTTTGTATCTCGCTTGATCTCCTCTTGACGCGTTATACTAAGGTGCCTAATTGTATTGTACGGTATTGTACTGAGGTTGTGTTGTGTTGTACCGTGGTTGCGCGGTATTATATGGTTGTTGTGCAATATTATACTGTTGTTGCACAGTGTTGTATGGGGCTAGAACTTGGTTAAATTGTGGTGCGGCTTACCCAGTCATCATTTATTCCTGCACTCTATATGCATCTGATGTCCTCTTTTGAATCAAATCCATAGTTTTACAATCTTTGTCATCATGGCCCACTGACCTGCAAAAGTTTCAATATTAACTCTTTGGGATTGTCTGGTATTTTTGCATCATTGGGAAGTGACATGGATCATGGCCCGGTTTCTTATATGTTTTGCACCATAGTCCTCCTGTTGGTAATGGATATGGAATTCATGCTTCCATATACTGCATGAATGTTGAACATTTGTTCTTGTGGTGTCCTTTCATCCTGCATGTAGTACACCAAACGACTTCTCATTTGTCCTTCCTTTTATTTTGGTTTAGTTGAAACATTAAGTTCTTCAAATCCTCCTTCAGTTCTTCAATGGCTGGATTTTTTTGTTGATATTGGTTTTCTTCCAGTTGCAGGGATGCTTACAGAGCCTCTACCTACATCTGAAACTCTTGTTGTCCCAATGGGTATTTTAAGTGTGGCAGCAGTGAATTGACGAATAGGTTCCTATGTTGCATATCGATCATGAGATATTTAAACTTTCCATTCAGTCGCTTGAATCTCTAGTTAATTTCCCATACAGATTCTCCCAGTTTTTTTCTAATTTCAATCATCTCGTTCATGTATTGATCTTCTGAACTTGGCTTCTAGAGCTCATTTATCAAAAATTTCTTGATGTCTGCAATTGTTCTGGTTTTCCCTGGTGGATTTTTTTTAGCTAAACTCATATACCAATCCAGTGCGTGATCCCTTAGTGTAATTTCTAGTTGTTCCAGTTTAGTATCTTTGTATGTGATCTATTTTTCTTCCCAAATCTTATCACAGATGAACACATGTTTTTTCGAGTCCTCTAACGCTTCTCCTTTAAATTCTGGTAACCTGATGGTGGGATCGTGTCCTTCCATTCTGAACACTGAACTACTACCTCTGCGTGGTGTAGATACTTGACTAGTGCTTCTTGAACTAGCTCCTCCAGTTGTTGTTCCTTGTGTAGATGTACTTCCTTTTGTCTTTCTTCTCCCAAAATCTGGTTGTCTAAACAATGGTTTTTTCTTTGGTGTATTAGTCGCACATGGGTTGATGGGTTCCACACTGAAATTAATATGGATAGCATTGTTTCCTTCTCTTCTCATTCTTGGACCTATCATCTTCCTCTCATATGTTGCACGTAGGATTTCCTCAATCTTCTCAACAACCTGTAGATCTTATACCTCTTCCTCGTCACTCACCAAGCCTTCCCTAGCAGCTACGACTCTCTTCTTGGTGTTCACCATGTATTGGTAGGGTACTTCGCTACGCGTCTTTCCAGTTGTTGCCCTGATCTGCTTGATATGACCGTCATCCATCATGATTGGGTCCAAGGGTTCCTCCTTCTTTCTGTTATCCTTTCCTCCTTCCATTTCTCCTCTTTCTGTCAGTGCTTCCCCCCTTCCCCCGTGCACGCAATGAAGTTTAGTTGTTTGAATCCATCGTCATTACCCCTTTGTTGTATAACAGTATCTTAATCGAAGTATACAGTGATCTAATGTTCCTTCCTCGAGTTCTGTGTATAAACTCTTGCTATGTTGTGTTGTACGACTTCGTTGTATATATTGCAAACTCTGTTATAAATCCTGCCACAATACTATCGAGCCAAAACTCTATTGCGTGGGTGAATTTGTTGTTCACTTGTTGTAAATGCACAATCTATACTAGGGTCCAATCTAACTATTGGATCCAATTTTTTGCGTGGTTATCCTTCAACCTTAGTATCCACTACTGCAATAATTGTGAAAAATCACAGAAAAAGATTTCATGTAAATCAATAAACACATATTTCTCAAGATATTTGCAGGGTGCTACTCTAGGGTTTTTGTTATCTTTTTGTGCAAACTCCCTCTCTTTTGTCCTTAGCTAGCTTGTGATCTCTTCTTTTGTGGGATTCCATAGTCTTAACATCCCCTTCTAGTGGATCATTACTTTCTACTCTGATTTAATATTCTCTTGATTCACCTCCCGCGGATCTTACGTATCTTTTAACATATCTTCAACCTATCTCATCTACTCAATCCTATATTGTTCCTACCAATGACAACAAAACCATTTGTTGGTTATTCATATATCCTGTCTGAGTTTTTATCTTAGGCTTGAGTGACCCAGGGTACATGTCTGTTCAGGGTTCCAACAAAGCATTATATTATTATAACCCAAATTGCTATATTATTATGCAGAGCTTTGGTGTAATATGCAACAATTATACTTTCATCCGACATTGAATCTGTGGGAATTCGATTTTTTAATGTAAGGAACCTTTGATTAAAATATTTTAATTTCTCCTTAGGGTTCATTTTTAGGCTGGATAGTTCCATAACCAAGACTTCAGGAGATTTTTCATCTCCAAATTTCTCTAAGAAACAGGTTTCGAATTTGTCCCAAGAGACAATGGTTTTTGGTTGTTGAGCGAAATACCATGTAGAGGAATTTCCCTTGAACGTGTAAGGAAAGAGTCTACATACTACATCTTCATGTTCTACACTTCATAGTCTAATGGCCAACATAAAATTCTTTATGTGATCTTCAACAGACTGTTTAAAATCTAGATCAAACTTAGGAAACCATTTCTCCGGGTGTTTTGGTAGCAGGTGTTGAGGTCCAAGTACAACCATGACATCTTGATCAAGCCAGGGTCTGGCAATATTTTTTTGGTTTTCCATGGGTGTAGGTGGTATTGAAGGATGAGATGGTAATTCAGATGATGAACTTCCTTCATCAGATGACTCTCCTCCTAAAGAGGATGGAGATGAACCAAGTGGGGAAGGTGGGATACCAGATCCTCCAACTCCAAGCGTACAGGTGTGGTCTGGATCTATGGTATTATCCCCTAAAGGATCTAAATGTAGAACAATGGCTTCAAGTTGCTCTCGGATATCTGAGAAATCTAAACATTGATTGAGAGGCCTACCAAGTTTTATGATATGGGCCAAAGCACTGTGTGTCCTTAAGAGTGACTGACGAACAATTTATTGTACATCGTCCCCTTCAGGGTTTGGTGTTACTAGCTCAATGGGAATCTTAGGATTTTCACTCGAGGTCATTGTTGTTTCAGAAGTAACATTGTTGTTTGAGCGACTACATGTTACTACAAAGGAGAAAGTGTGTGGGGGTGGAGTTTTGTGACTTCCACGTGCCATCAATTGTATTCAATCCCTCCTTCTAGTGCCATTTGTTGGCGGGCGAAATTGACCGTCTGTCAACTGGAAGAACAAGTCTGGTCCAGGGTTGTCTAAATAACCCAAGCCATTTGGTGTAACTCATTCAGATGGGTTTAATGGCTCCATTAGCCAATCTAAAATCCTAAAAGAGAATAGATAAGGGAAAGAAATAACTAACTAATTACTAAATACTATAAATTGTATATATACATATATTCTAACATAACTATTGTATGTATTTTAAGAAGAAAATATACTAATATCAGTTATGTACATCATTTACAAATTGCAAGTTTTAATCGAAACTCACGAAATCAAATGCGAAAAATATTTTTGTTAAGAAGTAGATAAAGAAAACACATTTAAATATTTTATGTTTTCCTTTATAAATCTAACTAATCTTGAATTGAATAAACTATGAAACGCAGAAGTGTGGGTAGCCAAAAGTTGAACCATACATTCTGATTTCATTAATATGTAAATGAAAGAATTAAGAAATACTAAAGAGCTAACATGTTTGTTAGTTAGTGAGGTGTATCCAAACGTCTGTATGAGTGAAGAACATCCAACTATCGCGTCCAAGAGAGAAATATGCAATGAACCTTATGACTATTCTAAATAAATTCAAAACATGTATTGGCAGTTTAGGTTTAATCATAGAGAAGGAAACACAAATATAACCCTATGATCTTATAATTCCACATAATTACAGCAAGATAAATATGAAAGTAACTTATGCATTTCATCATTCAATTAAAATTCAAAGATAAATCCTATCATTCTAAATAGATCATTAAGTCTAAAGCTATCAGACCCATTAATGTATTAAGATTAACAAAACATAAATGAAAACATCATTAAGAAAAGGCTAAATCCAAAATTCATATATGTTGTTTCACTAAGTCTTGGAATCAATCATCCATTTTATGCCCTCAGCCAAGATGATTTCCATTGTAAAATATGGAGTATTTAAAGAGTTTATGAAAGCTAAACTTCCTATCTTCTAAGATAGGATCAGATCTGAAAAACTATCTAAAAGTTACAAATATAGATAGAGGGCCTAAAACCACTCATTATCAAACTATATGTTCAAAATTTATGAAAGTTTTCTCCTATTTACAAAATAAGAAAAAAAAGAGATAGCTAATCAAATAAGTCCAACATGCTCCATCCCATAAGATCAACATCAGATACATCCTATCCTGAAAAAATGAAATGAGCAAGTCAAATATTTTATTATTTAACAATTCCTAAACTTATATGAGAAACTGACTTGGCAACAGAATCTCTCGATTATGTAGCCAGTCTTATTATTGGTAACAAAAATCCAAATCGATCCAGTTTGATCAGAAAATAACAACCAAAGCATAAATTTGATAAAAACCAATCTTACCATTTAGCTAATAACAAAAATCAAATCACAATATCTCAAAATTTATCATGGCCTTTACACTGTCAGCATTTTTTATAATGATGTTGCTTGTCCTTTTTAGACTCTTTTCTTGTCTTTCTACATTAGCCTTGATTTCACGCTTTTCATTTGCCAAGGATTCATTGAGAGTCGTGAGAGATTTTATCCTTGCTTGGAGAGTGGAGATGTCTATATAGTACTGCCCTATCCACTGCAAGCAAACTTCGCAAGGAACAACAGGGGCGGTCTGTTGAGGTAATGTGTAATTGTGTGGTAAAACATCACTGCTATCCACTGTCGGCCTTTGACCAAGATTAATAATTGTGAACCCCTTGCTATCTTTTAAACATGGTGGGAGATTATTGACATAATCTAATGGTTGATTAAGATCTGGTTTGGAACAATTTGGATCTTCCTCTACCAGAAAATTTTCAATCTCGGAGTCATATTCCTCATGGATATCGATCGATTCGATTGAGCTCACATGAGATTTGGATCTATTACGCAGACTCCTTGAAATGAGTCGACCAACCTTCTTGTTATGAAACCCTAACATGGATTGAGTCTTCTTTGACTATTTGTGAGGGTTTCTACTGTTGGATTTTACAATAGGGTTAGGGTAGACAATTGGCTCATGCATAAGATTTTCAATAAACTTGGAACTAATACCCTATTTCCTACATAGAATTTGATCAGACAATACCTCTTCATAAGGATTTTCATAGAAAATATCTGGGTTGTCAATTGAGAAATTAAGAGGTTTCTCTATCACAGGCTTATCCATTACAGAGGTCTCTACAAGATTTACTGTAACAAAACCATTGCGAGCTACGAAACTGCCCCAATCATCACCAAGTGTTTTCAAATGATGAACTAACAATAATTTAATCAAACCATGGTGAAAGAGGATGGAATCGAATTTCTTCTTATTGTATATCTTTGACATTTTATACAAACTTCTTAGCAGGTAAAACGACATGTTTAAATGGAATACAATAAAATGCATGAGCAATCATATGTGGTAAAGGAAGACCAAGCCATACAGACCTTCATAGGTAATAAATTGTTTTAAAACCGCTCACAAACCATGCCATCTAACCTTGAGTAGGGAGACTGGAATACCTTTGTCACAATAGTCTATATTTCTAGAGGTGACAAAAAGACTCCAGGGTACTTCATCCAATTTCAAATTTTTAAACCACTTTTGACCAGTGAGAGGGAGCCCTATTGCTTCACTCAGAAAGTCTTTGGTGATTTCCAACTGAATATCACCTACCTTGGCTCTGCATCCATCAAATGTAAAGGTGAATTCTTTGGCCACTCTCAAGTTATAAACATGGAATTTCTTAATAAACATATCCCAACCCTGGCTCTTCAGATCCTCACTCGCATCATCATACAACATCAAAGTTTGGGAGCCATTTGGCTCAAATCGAATGACAGGGGCCATAAGGGTTTGAACATATGGTAACAAGGGCGACCCAAACTCAATGTAGTCTTAGGAGGTAGCAGTGAAAGAGGCAATCCCGAGATAAAATCATTGGAACAAAACTAGGAACACACCAATGTAACCATCACATAAGCAATAAGGGTTTCAGTCACAAAATTCAGGCATTTCTGGTAATGAACATTTTAAGTAAAAAGCATAACACAAGACCTTGGTTTGTCATGAGAGGCCTGTCAATTCAACTTCCCAGCTAAAATGAAGTACAGGGTATGATATTGGCATGTTTAATTCCCATGACATGTAATGGGTATACTTTATTTGCAAATGTTAGGAGAGGTAACGTTTTTACAAACCAAATGCAAATCGAAAATTTAAAATCAAATTTGATTTACCAAGAATTTTAAATGTCCAAGCTTATAGTTCAAATGCCAATCAACATAGGTATTATATCAATATTCAAACAAACTCAAAGGAAAATCATCCCAATATTGAATAGGAAGTAGATACAAGTCACAATGGATTTTCTAGCAACCAAGCAATGGATAGAGTCACAATGCGAAATTAATTCTAAATTCTTGATTCATGCTTACAGTCATGAATCAAGCATGAAAACGCAAAATAAAAGTACAACAAAAATAGTCACACCTTTTTTTAATAATCGAATAATCACCCTCAAATAGTAATATTTACAGGATGAGGCGTAGGCAGCTACAGGAGTTGTCATTTGTCATTAAAAAAGAAAAAACATGTAGGGTTACCAACAGTAGCGACTTACTGGGAGACGCAATTATCTCTGCATCACCAATGAGTTCATGTTGGGATTGCTTAGAATGATTAAATATCAAAGAACAGTTGAAGGACATCAAGCATCTCAATCAAATTTCAACAATTATCACACAGTCCAGCTTCAGATATCTTACTTTTTAGATGAAATCTGGTGACACATTTTAATTATGAGAGCAACGATATTGTTGATAGGACCACTGCTACCAGCATGCATCTATAGGCTCAACAGGGATGTCAATTACACCACTCTGATGCCTCTACCCTGTCCAATAAATTTCAGTACAAACGAAGGGCACTTATGACTGATATCAGAATTTACACCTGATAATTTTCTTGAACCCGACATTGCTTTGTTGCCAGGAGGCCTGTTCAGTACCCTGGAGAAGTTGTATTAGCATCATGTATGCATTTACCCACTTCCAACAGACTTGTTCAGTATCTCGCTGGGTTTACAGACACTTCTCACAACTCTCTAGAAATTATTTACAATTTTGATATAAATTTAATGATATTCAAAAGAGTAGGGTGATGCTAAAAATTTCAGTTTTCAGAACATTTGATATTGTCCAGCCTTTAATTTATCACTTAATAACCTTCATTATGATATGAAATTAGTTTTCTGATGAGATTAATTTTTCGAGGACAGGAAGGCATACTTGAGTTATTTTGTTTTAAAACAGGGACATCGTAAAGATCTTTAATGATGGTCGTGTCTACTCATAATTATAAAGTGAAACCATGAAACCTATTCTGAATAGAAAGCTTCTTTAGCTAATTTGTGTTTCAGGAATTTACAACATTGATGCTCTGACAAACCTTGATTTTTGCTTCATAATGAGGCATTCTAGTTTCCATTCATGAACTAAAAGGTGACACAAGCATAAGTTTAACCAGAAAGTAATGAAAACAAACAAAATTAAAAGAACCAAAAACCAGAAAACAAAAGTAAATCAAATAGAAAAATTATGTACAAAGGTGGATCTGGAATTTATCAAGAAAAATACCTTTTGAGAGCTTGTCCATTCACCGAGAATGTGTCTGGCTTTCCCTCTAAACTATGTAGACGGATGGAACTAGGACCTCATTTTTCAGTGATTACGAAAGGCCCCAACCATAGGTTCTCGAACTTGGTGTGTTCCCCTTTTCCTTTGTGAGGTTTATCCCACTTGAGAACCAAATCTCCTACCTCAAAGTTTCTATCTGAAGCAGAGTTTGAATCAAACCTGCCTTTGACAATCTGTTGATGTTGATCTAGTCTCTCCTTTTCTTGTGCTCTTTCTTCTTCTAGTTTCAACAAGCCATTAATTTGACTTTCAAGAGGAGGGCATTCCTCTTCCTGAACTTTCTGCGATAATTGCAGAGAGGGAAGCAGAACATGAGGAGGGAGAATTTCTTCTCTTCTGTAGACAATGAAGAAAGGGGAATTACCAACAGAATTTTTTGGTGTCACCCTGTCAGCCCAGAGTGCATTAAAATGCGCGTTGTGACAATTTTTGTGTTTTTCATAAACTGTCCTCTTGATGATTTTTATCAAATTTTTATTCACTGATTCTGCTAGGCCGTTTCCTTGGGGGTAATAGCTGGAAAAATACTTAAGTTTGATCCCTTTATCCAAAGAAAAAACACTCATATCAAGGGATGAAAAGTAAGAAGCATTATCAAAGACCAAACATTTGGGAATGTTGAAACTAGTAATGATATTTGTGTCAAGGAAAGATATCAACTGATTAGTGTTTACCACTTTCAACAGTGTAGCCTCGCACCATCTGGTAAAATAATCCATTGTTGTAATGATGTATGTATGCTGCTGTGAAGAAGTGGGTTTAATTGGCCCTATGATGTCAAGACCCCACTACTGAAAAGGTGAATCCACCAAAATAGGTTGCAAAGGGAATGCTACCTTTTTTACTCATCCAGAAGGCTTTTGCCAGATTATGCATTTACAACATAATGCATGGGAATATTTGAACAACGTGGGCCAATAGTACCCAGGCCTTAATACCTTGTGAGCAGTGGTGTCTCCACCGAAGTGCCCACCAACTTCACCTGCATGAAGTTCAGATAATACTTTCTCTACTTCATCTCTTTCCAAACAACGCATGAGAACACTATCAAAATTATAACGGAATAATATGTCATTTACCAACTAGAAAGGTGCAGATTTTAGTCTTAATGCTCTTATCTTTTTTGGATCAAGATGGTGAGGTGAATAACCGTGTGTTAAATAAAACTTAATATCTTCAAACCAAGAATTAGCAACAACTTGTGTACAACAGATCTGATTTTCATTATGTTGATTTACAGTTGAGACATTAATTTGACTCTATTGTTCTTCAACTGAATCAGCCACTAGTTTGCATAGGCCTTGACCTCTGACAATTTGTGTAGGGGTTATTTCTAGGTCATACTCTTGTAACGATTTCATCTAGTTTTCCTGTTTTTCACCCAATTCCTTTTGTACTAACAAGTTTCTAACAACAGGATAAGGAACAATGACTTTAGTTCTGGATTTCAACAAATATGATCGGAAATGTTTCACTGCTTTGAAAACTTCATAAGCTTGTTGATCTATAGTTGGATAGTTAAGCTCTGCTCCTTTGAAAGATGAGCTCATGAAGGCAATGGGGATTTCATTTCTTTCAGCTTTCTTTTGGGTCAATATAGCATCATAAGATCGGTCAGAGGCAAAAGTGTAAAGAGTGAAATCTTGTGAGAAATCAGGACTCATCAAGGAAGGGGCTTCCACTATGGATTTTTTGATGGAATCAAAGGTTTGATTTTCATGTGGTCCCCAATGATACTGAACATCCTTTTTTATTAAATTCTGTAATGGCCTTACCATTTCTTAGAAACTTGGGACAAACCTTCTAAAAAAATTAATTTGGCCTAAAAAGGATTGCATGGATTTTATGGAGGAGGGGGGAGGAAGTTTGGCAATGGTTTGAATTCTTTTGGGATCGATGATCATCCTGTCACTGGATACTATGAACCCGAGAAGTTTTCCTTGTTCCACTGCAAAGATTGACTTCTTAGGGTTGAGAGATATGTCGTACTTGTGGCATTGTTATAAGACAACCCTAAGGTGAGACAAGTGATGTTTCTTGTTTTTGGAGAAAACAATAATGTCATCAAGATAGACCACTACAGATTGATTTATGAGACCACGAAAAGAAATATCCATTTCTCTCTGGAAAGTGGCCCCGACATTTATAAGCCCAAAAGGCATCTTCCTGTAGCCATAAGTGCCCCATGGGGTACGAAAAGTGGTTTTTAACTGGTCTGAGGGGGACATGAGGACTTGGTTGTATCCTGAAAAACCGTCTAGCAGTGATAGTATTTCGAAACCAGATAACTGTTGAAGAATTTGTTCCATTGGAGGAACGAGATAATTGTCTTTATCAGACGCTCGATTTAGGTTATGAAAATCGACACAGAGTCGTATTTCGCCACTTTTCTTCCTTATAGGAACTAGATTGGACACCCATTGTGTGTGTCTCACCGAGAAGATTATCTTTGCATTTAATAATTTGTTCATTTCTTTCTTGATAGTGGGTTCCAATTTGGGGTGCATCTTTCTTAATTTTTGCTGAAAAGGCTGAGTTTGCGGTTTCATGGGGATGATATGTTGTATTATATTAGGATCAAAAGTTTTTAAATCATCATATGTCCAGGTAAAAACATCCTTGAATTATTTAAATATGTTTATAAAAGTGGATCGTTCTTGCTCGAAGCATCTCGTTCCCAAATTGATATTTTGAGGATTATCCTTAGTCCCTAGATTTATCGTTTTGATAATTCAAGGAAGAACTACTTGTTTTACAATTAACTAATCCTCTAAATTTATCATGCAAATCATAGAACTTTTCTAGTCTTACAATGGATCTGGGAATAGAGATTACCATATTAGACATCAATTCAAGAGATCTAGGATTTGATATTACCGTGAAGTTACGAAGATTTTCATTGTGAGTGCCTTCATCGATAATTTCACCTCGGAAAGTGTCCTCCATATGCAAGAAGTTGATGATCTATTGGTCATCGTCGAACACTCTCCAATTGGTGATGTTGTATGGGATCGACGGCCTGAATAATAGTTCAATTGAAAATGAATTCAGAGAGAGACCTTCTGTGGGAAAAAGTTTGGAAGCGACATTAGCTAACAAATCAGCCTTAGAATTACTTAGTCTAGGAATGGAATTGATGTTAAATGCTGAAAACTTTTGTATCAAACTCCATGCCTCGGTTTGATAACTTTTCAGATGTGGTGATAGGCAATGTATGGAATTTCTTACCTACCTGACCACGATTTTTGAATCACCAAATACCATTAAATTTCTTACATCCATATCCACCGCTTTCCTAAACCCTTGCAAAAGTGCTTCGTATTTGGTCGTGTTATTAGTGCACTCAAACTCCAAATGATAGGAATTGAAAGTTTTATTACCTTCGGGATCGATGAGCACACATCCTGCACCGGCTCCTTCTTTGGATTTGGATCCATCGAAGTAAAGTGACCATATTTGAGCTTGGTCGGTAGTGTTTGGCACATTTGGAAAAGATGATGATTGAGTACAGGTCGTGGGCTCTGATTGTTGCTCCAGATCGGTGATGGGGGGAGTTTTGGTCATGAAGTTACCAAAGAAGGTGTCCATTCCTTGCATTTCAAGTGCATTAGTAGATGTGGTAAAATGTGCATTTGGATCATTTAGATCTGTCACGGTATGTTTTAAATAACGTTCATGGTTTATCCTAATTTTATTTAGCTGCCCATTTTCCGGTAACCACAAATGAGACTAATCTGTGGCAAAGTACCCATGCAGTTGTTCATACCAGTCCCTACTCAGGAACAAACCATAGAGTTCAGGGATGTCAACAAGAATGATATCAATAATTTGGCGAACCTTAGGATTAGAAGATATTCTAACCAGAACATTCTTCAATTCACTGATTACCTTAACATTCGTCCGATCTAGCTGAATGATTTTAAGACTAGAAGGTTGAACTTCTGGGTTAATCTTTTGGAAAACAGATAAAGGCATGACATTTGATGATGCACCAAAATCTAACATGCAATTATGTACATTTCTATTGAAAATTTCAAAAGTCAGTAAGAAAGGTGGGACATTTTTACAAGTATTAATAGCGGAATTCTGTTGATTTTTTGTCGTTGTCCCTGAAACAATTTTATCTACATTTGATACAGTTTTTTCAGATGAATCGCTTTTATCAGGAAGTTTAGGAGTGGTTTTAGTAGGGATATTTTTTGTTTTCTTAGAAATGATTTATGCAGTTTTCTTGCTGCTAGAATTGTTGTTCTTGTTGTTTTCTACGATATTTTGAAGCAGTTTTTGCAGAACCAGAGGAAATTTCAAAATCTCATAAACAGAAATATTAGCTCTTAGTTTTTTCAAATCTTCAATCAAGTCATATTCTAAAACTGGCGCTGCTAAACTCTATTTTATTTCAGCTTGCTTAGGTTGTTTTGGAGGCACATTGTTACTCATTTCGGGAGATGGTTTACTTTGTGTTTTGTTCCTTGTGTTGTACGGGTGAACAGTTTCAAAGTTTGCTTGGAAAATACTGTCAGAAAAGTGTTTGAATATATTGGGAGATGACTCCTCTTCTTCAACTAGTTCTTCCTCAACTACATCTTCAGAACTCTCAAGAGGGGCAGAGTTATCATGTGCTTCAAGAATAGTTTGCAAGGCGTATTGTAAGCTTTCGAAATTGATACCTTCAGTGGTTGGATTTGGCCGATTGGGAGGAAAAGGCTTTCTAAAAGGAGGTTTAAAAATTCCTTTTCTTGAGGATGCCTCTTCTGCTGATCTCTTCAAGTCTAAGACTTGATTTGATAATTTTTGGACAACCTTTTGTAGGCTTTCTAACTCTAAAGTTTTTGATTGACTTTTGTCTTGTGGAGGCCTCGTAAGGATTTCTATTTTCTTTTTATAGGATGAAGTTGTTTCAGCTTCACTATTGAGATTATCTTTCAGGCTTAATATATCATTTTCAATTTGACTTGCCTCCTCGAAGGCTTCCAGTAACAAAGACTTTTTAGAACTTTTAACCCAAATTGCTATATTATTATGTAGAGCTTTGGTGTAATATGCAATAATTAGACTTTCAGCCGGCATTGAATCTATGGGAATTCAATTTTTTAATGTAATGAACCTTTGATTAAAATCTTTTACTTTCTCCTGAGGGTTCATTTTTAGGCTAGATAGTTCCATAACCAAGACTTCAGGATATTTTTCATCTCCAAATTTCTCTAAGAAACAAGTTTCTAATTTGTCCCAAGAGACAATGGTTTGTGGTTGTTGGGTGAAATACCATGTAGAGGCATTTCCCTTGAACGTGTAAGGAAAGAGTCTACATACTACATATTCATGTTCTACACTTTAGAGTCTAATGGCCAACATAAACTTCTTTATGTGATCTTCAACAGACTGTTTAGAATCTAGATCAAACTTAGGCAACCATTTCTCTGGGTTTTTTGGTAGCGGGTGTTGAGGTCTAGGTACAGCCATGACATCTTGATTGAGATACGGTCTAGCAGGATTTTTTTGGTTTGCCATAGGTGTAGGTGGTGTTGAAGGCTAAGATGGTTCAGATGATGAACTACCTTTGTCAGATGACTCTCCTCCTGAAGAGGATGGAGATGGACCAGGTGGGGAAGGTGGGATATCGAATCCTCCAACTCCAAGAGTAGGGGTGTGGTCTGGATCTGTGGTATTATCCCCTAAAGGATCTAAACGTAGACCAGAGCCTTCAAGTTTCTCTCAGATATCAGAGAAATCTAAACGTTGATTAAGAGGCCTACCAGGTTGTCTGATATGGGTCAAAGAACTATTTGTCCTTAAGAGTGACTGACGAACAATTTCTTGTACGTGGGCCCCTTCAGGGCTTGGTGTTACTGGCTCAACGGGAATCTCAGGATTTTTGCTCTAGGTAGTTGTTGTTTCAAAAGTAACGTTGTTGTCTGAGCGAGTATGTGTTACTATAGGGGAGCGAGTGTGTGGGAGTCGAGTTTTCTGACTTCCACGTGCCATTAATTGTATTCAAGCCTTCCTTCTAGAGACATTTGTTGACGGGAGAAATTGACCATCCATCAACTGGAAGAACAAGTCCGATCCGGGGTTGTCTAAATAACCCAAGTTGTTTGGTGTAACTCGTTCATACGGGTTTAATGGCTTCGTTAGCCAATCTAAAATCCTAAAAGAGAATAGATAAGGGAAATAAATAACTAACTAATTACTAAATACTATAAATTGTATATATACATATATTCTAACATAACTATTGTAGGTATTTTAAGCAGAAAATATACTAATATCAGTTATGTACATCATTTGCAAATTGCAAGTTTTAATCGAAACTCACAAAATCAAATGCGAAAATTATTTATGTTAAGAAGTAGATAAATAAAGCACATTTAAATCTTTTTTGTTTTCCTTTATAAATCTAACTAATCTTGAATTGAATAAACTATGAAACGTAGATGTGTGGGTAGCCAAAAGTTGAACCATACATTCTGGTTTCATTAATATGTAAATGAAAGAATTAAGAAATACTAAAGAGATAACTTGTATGTTAGTTAGTGAGGTGTATCCAAGTGTTTTTATGAGCGAAGAACATCCAACTGCCGCATCTAAGAGAGAAATCTGCAATGAACCTTATGACTGTTCTAAAAAATTCAAAACATGTATTGGCAATTTAGTTTTAATGACAGAGAAGGAAACACAAATATAACCATGTGATCTTATGATTGCACATAATTACAACAAGATAAATCTAAAAGTAACTTATGCATTTCATCATTCAATTAAAATTCAAAGATAAATCCTATCATTCTAATTGGAGATATGATCACAGTATTTATATCTAGAGCAGCAAATTATAGACGATATTTATAATATAAATATCCCAAACATAATAGATCATTAAGTCTAAAGCTATCAGAACCATTAATGTATTAGGATTAACAAAACATAAATGAAAACATCATTAACAAAAGGATAAAGCCAAAATGCATATATATTGTTTCATTAAGTCTTGGAATCACTCGTCCATCTTCTACCCTCAGCCAAGACGATTTCCATTACAAAATATAGATTATTTAAAGAGTTTGTGAAAGCTAAACTTCCTATATTCTAAGATAGGATCAGATCTCAAAAAATATCTAAAAGTTACAAATATAGAGGGCCTAAAGCCACTCATTATCAAACTATATCTTCAAAATTTATGAAAGTTTTCTCCTATTTACAAAATAAGAAAAAAAGCAGATAGCTAATCAGCTAAGTCCAGCATGATCCATCCCATAAGATCAATATCAGATACATCCTATCCTGAAAAAATGAAATGAGTAAGTCAAATATTTTATTAACTAACAATTCCTAAACTTATATGAGAAATTGACTTGGATACAGAATCTCTTGATTATGTAGCTAGCCTTATTATTGGTAATAGAAATCCAAATCGATCCAGTTTGATCAGAAAATAACAACCAGAGCATAACTTTGATAAAAACCAATCTTACCATTTAACTAGTAACAAAAACCAAATCATACTATCTCAGAATTTATCACAGCCTTTAGACTGTCAGCGTTTTTTATAATGATGTTGTCAGTCCTTTTTAGACGCTTTGCTTGTCTTTGTGCATTAGCCTTGAGTTCACGGTTTTCATTTTCCAAGGATTCATTGAGAGTCGTGAGAGATTTGATCCTTGCTTGGAGAATGGGGATGTCTATATAGTACTTGTTGATTAAGGTTGGTTGTCATTGATGTCAACCCTTGAAGAAAGACCCATAGCACAAAGTCTTGAGTAATGGACCCAACGGTGTTTGATGTAAATATGACTCATTATTTTTTTGTCATGGTTGATAAGAA